>DWPP01000776.1:0-10170 GCA_018251735.1 Eantis mithridates tamenund
AGCACTTTCAACAAAAAAACCCAGTGAAAAAGAAGCATTCGTTTAAAAAAAACGGATTTTTTCATATTTTTTAATAAAACGAAATCTTTTTACTTATACTACTACTATTTCCACTCATTTTTAAGTTGCACCTAACATTTTTAACCCTATTGCAGATATTTTCATATTCTTAAACATATTTAATAAAAGATTATTTATAATTTTCAGTATAATACTGCTGATAGCCCAATATGCAATGTATTGTTCTCCTTGCGCCAGGGTTCCGCCGTGCAATTTTGTATTCCTTATATTAACTGTGAGTAAAGTTTTTCTTGAAGTGCCCAGTCTTGTGCCTGGTATAGATTCTAGGACAGGACCGGCAGAGTTAAGCAACCTCAGGTGCGGTCGGTAATTGGATGGTAACGATAGCTGTCGTTATACCATCTAGAAAACCTTATGGAAAAACATTGGAGTGGAATGCTGTCAAAAACTGCATTAATAATTAATAACATTCTTGTCAATAACTGTAGAAGGCTACAGTCATTGACAAGAAGTTTTGGAGCCTAACTTCTCTTCGCGCCATTTTTTTCTCATCCTAGTGCGCAATACGTGCATCGAGTTTCGGTAACAAAAGTTTCATATCGGATCCGGCTCCCAAATAAAATTTGAAACATAGTATATGAAAATTCCGTCACTATTTCCATTTGAATAAACGTCCAAACTTTTCGTTATGCAGTATTACAATTTTCAGGTGATAGCGTTGAGCTTGATAGCTGCGAAAGTTTCAGCGCACTACAGAACTGAAATAGTTCTGTACGCGACCATAGCGACTGCTGCCGTCGTATTTGTATGCGTTCTACTTGCCTGCTCTAATGTGAGTTAAGCTTTACATTTTGTTTGTGGAACGTAAGGCAACTGACATATTGAGCGATCAGAAAATTCATTAGACTGAAGATCGCTACACACACATACACACTGAAAGATATACACACACACACACACACACACAAACACATATCTTCATTTAAAGATGCCAATTGAATAGTAGAATAAACCATAAACAAAAGAGTATCTAAATGTAATTTTATGACTTTATTGTCTGTTCATCACACTGGACACTTAAGTGGCAGTTAGGCAGGTTATGTGGTAACTTTTATGTCAGAAAAAATCGGTTAAGCTTCCTTCACCACTGGGTCGGTGGAAAAGTCTGTGGGACACCAACCCAATAAAACCTGACGCAGCCTTTATAGACATTTATCGACATCAGCCACCATGAAGTCGCACTAAGATGCACTGCTACTCATAAAGACTAAGATGGTCGCCTTACTAACAATCTCCACCTCTCCAACCACAAAAGCTATTTGCCTGATAGTGCTGGGTTATGAGCGCAACGGCCTAGTAGCTTCCCGGGTGAATTATACGAGGTCTATCTACTACAACTATAATCAAAAGTCCAATTCGCATTAAAATCTCATTTCAATATAAATCCATACTGAGTTATACATAGATTGTTTGTAGCCAGAAATTCGACCATAATTTAAAGATTTTTATATGAACCATAAGCAAGAGTACTTGTAATGCTTAATTTATTTTCAGTTTTACTTTAAAATGTCAGACTTTTTCGAGAAAACGGTATTTTGCTTAATTTTATTATTTTTATCTTTTAATGCATTGTATAAAATCTATTATTTATTCATTATATTATTTTATATTTTGTGGAAGAAGCACGGCAGGTCTGTAAGGGTAGAGATATTTGGCACTCCATACTCTCTGCCTCTCTGCGTGAAAATATGTGTGCGTGTGCGTTTTGTAAAACATATTAGCTTATGCAACGTTCCCCAAGTAAACATAAGCTGTGGCTTCGTCTCCGTTCGCTCAATTGTCATTAAAAGACTTTTGAAGTGTCTGCTGCATAACAGTACGATACATTTCCTTCCAGTTTGACTTCACGAGCTGGTTGCTGTACGTGGTGGTTATCTCAACTGCGTTTTGCGTTATCACCGTGATAATAATGACAACGATGTTTATAACTGGCTCTGTGATGAAGCCGCTCGTCATCGTCGTATTAATCGTTGGCACTCTCATTCAAGTCGTGGTAAGTAGCACTCTTTCTCTCATTCATGTTACCATCTAAAAAATACACCTACTGGTACAGCTCACCCTGTGAGAGACTTATTACCGGATTGAATAACCTGCAGTGAAGTGAATACAGTTTATGTACAGGTAGGGTAGGCGTCGACTTCCTTAGACATTATTTGAGGCATAATTGATATTACTACATTATCATTTCACAATTGATATTTGCCTCTGCCTACCCCATAGGACCTGGCGTAGGATATATAAGTATGTATTATTTGAAGCGACCTTTTAAACCTCATGAGAAGAAATCGTATGTATGCACGGTTTAGATTTCTATTTTTTCTGAGGTTAAAGTGGACTAATGGTCTGAGGATAAACAAACAAACATAAACAAACAATATAATATTTAATCAATGCAGATTTGAACGAGGACTAGACATATAACTGAAACATACAACGATAACATTAAGTTATTTCACATTATTCCAAACATATAGTGAAACAATTATTGTAGCTAGAGGTCGCTGGTGGTCGAAATTGGACTATAATTCAATGGTGCCAAAATATATAGAATAAACTATAAATAAAAGCCCAAGTACCTAAATATAGTACGTATTTCGTATTCATCCTTTCGGGTAATTGTCTCTAATAGGGATACGAAGTTTTTACTTCTAAATAAGAACAGCTAAAGTAAGGTACAAATTTAGAGTTTAATACAAGAAATGGCGGTAAATATAAAATGAGAGAAAAACACGAAATTTAAAATTCACTTTGAATTTCAACTCCAACAAAATTGTTTTGTATTTTTGATTCCCATATTCGTTCGCAGTGACACTGGCTTAATTAAAGGACATGGTATAATAATAGGGTGTACCGACGCGACAGACCATAGCAGACATCATAATTAGAGAGAGCGGCACACATTTGCATAACAAATTATGATTGGCTGACATAGAGGTCGGAAATCCCGGTTCTTCGCAATTTTATTCGACGTATTTTGAATAATGTTTATCAGATTCTATATACATGGGATTGTAAGCAAATGAATTTGCTTGGGTTATAAATCAAATATATTTTTTTCCGTAAGTAGTCTTTTGAATTTTAAAGTAAGAACTTTTCTAGAGGGTTCCGTCTACCATGTTTACGTAGTAACTGCTATAATTAGTAAAATACTGACATTTACATGATCTGGATGAATTATAAACATGTTACTCGAAGGATCTATCATCAGTCAGTAATCAGTGATTTATTACAATCTGAAATTTCAAGTTTTTTTTTTGACTTACAGTAACGACATCGTAACTGTTACTGTATGGTAAAATCTGTTTACATGGTCATACCACTTGGCCACCACCACCATTTGGCGACCGCTTACCATTTTATTTAAATTTTAAGCTGTTATGGTCATGAGTTATGAGATTATTTTAACACAGTGTAGCTTACTTGGCCATTTGTAGAAGAAAGCCATAATGGCTTAACATTTAGTAACAGATAAGACCAACAAATAAAACCAACCAACAGATAAACCGTTTCCTTATTAAGTCAGTACTTGACTTACTCAGCAGTCAAAAAATACACCCTAACCAATAACACAGTTATTCGTTGTTTTCTGCACTCATATTACACATCTACCCTATATACATGAGGACAATAGTTCCAGTAGAGCTCGGCGTAATTCCTTTATCCATTGTCCCGGGACACTGGCCAACTTTATTAAATCGAGCCACATTCAAATAATCGCTAGCACTAGCTACGCTATAGTTACGCTTTGTGTTCACGACGACTACGTGCATGCTATCAAAGGCTTCACATAATTCCATTTGAATTTAATGACATTTGGGGTATCTAAGGGAGTGTCACTGCGCCAATATTGTAAATGCAGTCTGTTGAAGATTTGTATACTGGACTCAATATATTACTTTAATAAATTAAGAAACTAAATAATTAACAATTAACAATAGTTGAACGCCTATAATCAACAACGTCCTCTATACAGAATAATGGACTTATTTTCTAAAATAAGCTCAAAATTTTACACGATTGTAGATTATATATCGCACAAGCTTTCTATTAACTGTATGCTTATATAATGCAGAACTAGTGAGATATACTTAATGTTTCAGCTTCAGTATGGAACTTAAACTGGATATTTTGACAACAAGCTATATTTATTAGTAGTAAAACAATTTATGTTCATTTAATTTCATATATAAATATTAATTACAGTAGTGTGAAACGATGCAATGTTAGTTGTTATACGGATTAGATAGAATTTAATTAAGGTTCAATGATTAGGTTCTTTAAGAAGATAATTAAAAAAAAAGAAAACGCCTGGAATTTAAGTTTTAACGATATCTTTACAATATTTCTAGTGAAATTTTTGTGATACTTTAATTAAGATATATTTTTGTGACCACATACGATAAAAAGCGAAGCGGAACTGACAAAATAGAATGATTGAAAGGAAAAAATTCAATAAGTGCCTGTAGGCAGCCGATGTCCCCGAATTGACCCTCAGCCCTCAACCCTTCGTGTCAATCCCTAATGTCGTTCGTCTTGTCAGAAAGTTCTCTTTTTGCACAACTAACCAAATTCAACCTTATACCGATGGTCACAAGGAGTCCTCTCCGATTTTCATTACCAAGATATTTAGGCAGGCTTTTGTTAAGGTGCTTTCAGAATATTGTTATTACTTACTGCCTAGAGAAATGTAGCGAAGATTAAATGACCCACTTTAGCATACATTTTACGAGTATGTTCCCTCCGAAGATTTCATTACATTTTAATATGACATCTTTTTTCTTTCTGATGACAGCGAAATGAAATTTACTTTGCAAATTAATTGGATAGGCGACGACGGAATAACTTTTTGGTAATATGAATTATTAATTTATGATGTTAAAATTATTCTGGTTTAATAACCAGAATATGATAATTCATATGTGCTGATTTTGTGATGAGGAAGTGTATTTAGACATGTATCTCTGTGAACGAGTAGTAGTAACTTACAATAGAAGTTGCGACAAGTAAGTCTGCCCTCTTAATCCGACCGGAAACAAGCTAGTATACAGTATTCTTAGACCTTTCATTTATTTATACATTACACACATACACACACATATTCATACACATACACACACACTTACACACACATACTCTCACACGTTAGTAATGCGGCAACTATCAATAAATAAAATAAAATCCATAATTGGCTGCACGCTTAGTTTGTAATATTTGTTGTTTATTATATTTAAGAGCTGTGGATTTAGTTTTAATCATAAATAAATACAATTCTTTTAACCGTTGGATTAGAGGACCAGATTTTACCATCAACCTTTGCTATAAAGTGTCATTAGCTCGTAGTCTTTACCCTTACCGTCAATAACATTACTCATTTATGATTAGGAGTTAGATATTTTTGATATCACTAATGAAATGTTATTAGGCAAAATTTTGCCATTTATTTAAAGGGCTTTCCTTGAAGACTCATTTGCGGTTTAGCTAATTGTATCGTAAAGCCACAGTACGCGTTTGATACTTGATGTCTTCTGAGAGATATTGGGTTTAAAATTCTTTACTAACTAAATTCACAAGACGACCTGCTCGTTAGTATATATAATTATCACTTCAAAGTCACCAAGGTGAGTAACAAAGGAAAGAGAACGTTGTATGAATTAAATTGGGATATTATTTGTTTATATTGTTTTATAAAGCACGACAGGTTTGTAAGGATTGAGATATTTGGCACTCCGTGCTCTCTGCCTACCCCGTAAGGGACCTGGCGTGAAGATATTTGTGTGTGTGTTTACTTTTAATTTTTAGCTTTTCTTCATGTTTATCCTTTTTGATGGCGTTTACTGCTTGCTCATTAACTTTTACCACATATGGCCTAAACAAATCATTAGAACTTTTGGCTCTTTGAGCATTTTTTATATTTTCATTCAGTCAAGGAAAATGTTACTGCTTCCGTATACAAAATATTTTTCATGGTATAATGTATGTTATATGTCTTTAATGCAATTACTGTTTTTTTTGTGACTGTCATTATAACGTGTAAAAGATTTTTTTTATAAACCTACATCATGTTATGATTGAGAGCCTTCTTAAATCTCGATATTGAAAACGAAGGCAGGTCTTCTGTACACCCCTTAAGCCTTCGATCGCCATACAAGCCTGAAGGGTCGCAAACTTCCGCGAATCAATACTGCAATAGATTATTGCCGTCGCCCCTCTAGCGTCGACAGGGTTATTTATACTCCAACCCTTCGAATTACTTAGACATGAACATATCAAACTTTTTATTGAAAACTTAGGGAATAAATATTTTGTTTATTTAGTTTTATATCAAGTGTAGATTACACATGATTTAGCCAGTTAAGCAAAGTTTTGAACATGTTACATCAACGATGTCATCCAGAAATGATTAATTCTGTTTCTAGTAATTTTTAATAGTCGGTTGGCAATCTGCATATCAGAAATCCACGTTTTATAGAAACCACACCATTACTACAAGCGATTTGCTTTATTTACTATACTCCATTATAGGAGGAATATTTCCATTGTAATGTTGCACAAATTAATATACTAGTGTGAAGTGTTACGAATCTCACTTCCTGCATTTCTGACATTGTGCACTTGTCCTGTATAAAGGACTATGGACCTTCTTGTCTGTAAAGGAACCAGCTTTGACCAATGTCCCACAGAGGCGGCGGGTATAAAGTCAACAATATGTACGAGTTAATTATGATAAATTCTAATATTTTATTTTAAGATCTCTCTTGCAAAGTTGTCAAGAAGATAAATGCCGTGTATCTTAATTAAGAACGTAACTTTTTTGTAAAATAACAAGTGCATATAATTAAAGACTAAAAATCTATTTTGTTATAAACTTATCAAACAAATGAAATATGTAACTTATATTTATTTAACATTTAAATTAATTTTAATAAAAAATGTAAATTAATTATATCTAATAATTTTATTTAGTTTTTGTTGCGACATTTTGTAACATTGTTAATTAACAAACTATATTTACATTATCGTCGGCGGAGGCTGGATGAGGATTGTCCTAAACCGTGATATTTGGCGCAAACTTAAGGCGACCTTAACATAAAGCGACCTCCAGCTGTGGATTGCAATATGTATATGCTTTTTATTTATAAGTTAGCTTTAAAAAAATAAACGCAAACCACAGTAAAAAATACTATGATTTACAGGCTAGCTTAACCGCAAAACTACACAATAAAACCACCAGATCCGCTCGTATTATCCGGGAATTTATAGTGACGTGTCGCCATGTCGGGAATAAATGAAAACAAAAGTACGTCGCAACTCAGCCGGGTTACAGATACAGAGAAATCCTCTTTGGAGGCTTTGAGAGTATTGGATTAGTCGCGGCTCTAAGCGTGTTACGAGTGTGAGGGAGGTTTGAAAGGAATTTTTAGTTGCATGGTGATAGCTCATTGAAAAACCCTTATGGCCTCGGCTAGTATCGAATACAGGGGATTTTTTACATCTATTAAGTCTATAAATTAACGGATGACAAAAATTTTATGCCTACATCCGTGCTTCAAAGGGCATATTGAGCGTTCAGCCGCGGTCGTTTTGAAGAGGTAGCACTCAAAAATGTTATAATTTAACACTTGTTTTTAAAATAACTATATCTCAATACGTGTATCTTTGTACCTATTTTTTGAATAAATAATTAAAATTTTATAATTATTAATAACAAACAATTAATGTTTAAGCAAATTTTACTCCTAATATGTAGGTATTAGAAATACTTACATAAATGTAATAAAATTGATGTTTGGATGTTTTTACTCTTGTTTATGAATAAAAACTGAAAAAGATTTTTTTTACATGTTCTTTTTATGGTTTATCCTACATTTACTTTGTCATCTCTAACTTATGGTCGAATTACAGCCATTGAGGATTGTTATCAATTATTGATATTGCGGTAAAGCAGTCTTCGGAACAGGCGTGCATGTATGAAGAGAGTAATGAATGTGGAGGAAGCACGGCAGATCTGTAAGGATAGAGATATTTGGCACTCCGTGCTCTCTGCCTACCCCGTAAGGGAGCTGTAAAATCTACCGTAAGGCATGTCCGTAAAATCCATTCCTTTTCATACTTACCGCATACTTTTACGCGTCGTGTGGGGGTGTTTGTGATATGTTATTTGTGTTGTCCATGCCACCAGTGACACGGAATGCTACTGCCAGGGTATGAGTGTGTTAGTGTTTATTAGCGCTTATTATTATTAACTTCTAATAACATACTACGAATCAAACATGATCTTATTCGTTGCTCGTTTTCGTTTGTAAAAATTATATTTGAACAGAAAATCATCAATGTATTGGATGTATTAATTTAATTAAAACAGGCAACAAGCATCTAGCCCGGCGTATGTTGAGGGTGCACTGCCACATAAGCATTTATGACTAAGTCTTAATAGAACAAGGGTGCAATTAAAAGTAAATCACAGATGCGCTGCAACTTCTGAAAACTAAGGTCGAAGGCAGTCTTTAAAGCCAGAACAAGATTGTGAGCGTTGTTTCCCACATGTTATGCAGACAGAAATAGATATGACGGAGTTCCATCACTTCCATTTTACTAATGTTCGGTACGGGGATAAATCCAATAAAGACCTTAAAAATCAGTCCATAAATTCTTCAGCCATTCTTGAGTTTATATAGAACTGCTCGCGGATTCGCCCTCATGATCAAAGGGAATTTGAATTTATTAGTTGCCTATGACTTATATAAATTACATGTAGCATTTGATAGTGTAAACCAGACCTTACAAATGAATTTTACTAACGCCATCTATTAACAACATCTGGAACTAAATCGGTATCTAGCAACTAACAAAATATAGATCTTCCCATGAAAATTAGATATTTTAACGCGGCAAAAAGTAGCCTACGTCACTCTCCACATTCCTATCACCAGACACATAAACTATACCATATAATATGTTGCTATGTTGTGACGTGATAGAAGAAGAAACAAACAGACGAGGAAACACACTTTCAAATTTGTAATATTACTAAAGATATATTATGTAGATACTGAAAGAGCTTGTACATGATGAGATCTACTTTAGAGCTTTCTTTTGGAGAATTTAACGATAAAACTATCTTAAACCATCAAAGGAGCGAAATGAAATCGTATAATTCTTGCCACAAAGTAATAAAAGAATCGAATTTTCCAGAACAAAATTCTTTCTTATCTCGAAGAAGCCATATTTATTTACCCAAAAATATATCTTCAACTTGAACCATCCATAAAAACTTCGAGATAATAACAAGTTACCGACAATGAGACGGTGGAGGCCAAACTTTGCTTTTTGCGAAAACTGAGATTTTATTTATCAAACTCAATTCCCAGAAGACTAGGTGTGTTAGTTTTAAGTAAGCTGATAGCGAATCTTTTTGCTTATACTTCAGAGTCTGGTCCGGAGAGAAATTCAAATAATGTATTTAGTTACGAAAAACTGAACCTGTGAAAACGAGCAGTGATATTTTTTTGATTTGATGACACTATGATAAGTCTGACTTCTAACCATATTCGATTAGAATGTGGTTTTCCTGCGTAAATCCCGATTCCGTGAGAATTCCAGGATAAAAAGTTATAGGAAAAAGTAGAGTATATTTTCTGATCTATAAGCTGTATTATTGCCAAGTTTCATTAAAATCCATTCAGCAATTTTTACGTGAGAGTAACAAGCATCCATGCATACTTACGAATATTAACCCTAGAAACCTAACCTTCGTCGATTCGACGAATACGCGATAGAAAAATCGCTGTTTTTTTATACGCGTGGGACAAGCACAGCAATGTTCCGTGCCAACTCAATGTTTGCCGAGCTACGTCGGAAGGTAGCAGTCTGGTGGGTAAGTACATTATTTTTTGAGATATTACGATTTTAGTCGTCGTTTCGACGAATGGTTAGGGTTAGTGTTACTTTTTGCAACAAAAAATTTTGTTCCATTTGCAGTTTGAATCATGACTTCGACACGATTACTCTCTGGTGAACTTATAGAGTGTGAAAGAGGAATACGTCATTGCATCGGAGAAATTTTCTGATAGAGAAACTGAAGATAATGTG
>DWPP01000777.1:0-10168 GCA_018251735.1 Eantis mithridates tamenund
GCCCCCCTCTTCTTCCCAAAGAGAGTAAATAAGAGTACTGATAAAATACTAAACGCGACAACTAAGAAGCCTTGAAATACAGTTAAATACACAACATAAAACATAGATAGTTTTCTTTAAGCGAATGATAAAAAATTGGGTCGCCATCTTGTATTCTAGACTTTGTTTATTTTCAGATACATGGAGCGAGCTGAAGAGATCAAGGCGTTCCTCAGTGGTACCCAAGTGCAGGGCATCCAGACCATACAGGCGATACAGGAGATCCGAGAACCCAACGCACCGCGTAGGGGTGGACCGTGCTGCGTCTCGGGCGTGGACGGAAACAGCTACGACTTTAGTGAGTTGACATGTCAAAAGTTCTTCTTGGCTTTTGATTCCCGTCTTTTGGCATATATATAGGCAATATTTATTGCCAATCACAAACACAATCATAATATTTATAATATCATATAATCATCAAAAAATAAAAAAAAATAGAAGCGGGCATAAAGTATGGTAAGTAGTAGGAGGTTCCTCAGCTTCAGCTGACATAAGAACAGGTCCTACGGAGTGCTGTTTTTCAGCCACTTCATAAAGATGATTTAGATCTCTCATGTTCTTTATTATTTAACATGTATGTAAGTAGTTTTCTTGGACTTTGAATTTCGTTCTTTGGGCATAAAAAAGATGTAAAGTGACCATATAGGTCTATTATATTTTCTTTAGTACACTCATTTCATTATTTGTATGTTTTTTCGAAGTTTCGCTTGTTGCAGGCAACCCAGCAGGTAATCAGAAATGCCCTTGTAATTGCCTCTCGAAGCAGAGCGGTTCCAACGGTTTCTGTTCATGCCGAGAACAGGAAGCGTCTAATGGAATACAGCAGGACGCAGGGACTAAAAAGGTAGGCCTTTAATACAATCCTTGTGTTTTTTTAAATCGTATTAAACCTAGCAAACAGGCCGACGGGCTACCTGATGGTAAGTGGTTACCGTTGTCTATGAACATGAGCAACACTGAAGGAATCGCCAATGTGTTTTCGGCTTGTAAGGAAGGAGAGCTTATTTAGCGCTTTTTATTCGTAGCCCCATATCGTATCGCAGTCAGTGATTTCGTTTGCTCTTTATAAGCTCAAGGATATTATATTTTAAAATGTGGTGTGATTCAAAATTTACAACTCCTCCAACCCATCCCACTCCCCCTCCATTGTCACACAATGTCACACTTCGTGGATTTAGTCCCTCCTCCTTCTCTCTTCTCTTATCTCTCTCTTTGAAATTAATAATTGAAATCAATTGTTAGGATGCAGACTCTTCAACATCTGACTCGTCTAAGGACTCAGAGGCGCGAGTAGTGGCGAAGCCCCGCGGTGCCCTAGCGAGGTTCCTTCGAAGAGCCCCTGTGCCATATTTAAACTCTAAAGATGATGTGGTAAGTGATAAGCATTAATTACCTTCATCACCGTTGTAACCATTGTACCTACCGTCATTATCGTCATCATCATCATCATATTTAATCATCACCTCACATAACATCAATCTTTTCAGGGGCCATCCATATCACGTCACACAAATACCATAATTTTAAAAGAGCAGTGCAATTATTATTCTAATTTCTTAATCATCTACAGCCCATATACCTCAAACACTTTCAAGTTATCATTTAGACACTTATATTTATGAGTATATTTACAAGTGTCTAAATAATTTGAAATGTGTGTGTGTGTGTGCTTCTGTACCATACGTTTCATACCGATTGCTCTTTTTTCAGGCTGAAGTGTCAACGCCAGAGAAATCTCAGAAAACAGAAGATAATTCTGGTGATATGTGCAGGATAACTTAAATTGATTGTGAATATTATTTAAAGAGGCTGTTCGTTTGGTGACCATCAACACACTCATATCTGCTTAGCAACAACGTTCGAGTTGTGTTCTGATCTGTAAAACATAGAGTCAGTCGAAAAACGCCGCGAGTCATTGGCCGCCATCTTGGATTCTAACCTAGAAAACATGATAAGATATTTTGATATTGAGGTTGCCTTATCTTGCCTTTAACATGTAGCATAATATAGCTTATAACTATGAGTGTTTGTTAAGAACATATTAATTCTTATTAAATTATTGGAGGACTTTTAAAGATTCATGTTTCCTCATGATGTTATCCTTCACCGCAAAATATTTCATTAAACAAAATATCCATACTATTTGATAATTGTGGAAAAAGCTCGGCAGGTCTGTAAGAATAGAGATATTTGGTATTTCGTGCTCTACCTTGTAAGGGTTAACGATACCGACTTTGTGTCCTTTTGTAATATAAATTAATTAAAAAAAATCGATCTCACTGCCATCTATCGAGTTCACGGCCTGGCCACGGAACATTCACCGTTGCGAAAATTCGCGCGGTGCGAACAGCGATGCATCTAGCTACTGAAAGAAGCATATCTTCTGAAGCGTAGCATTCTGATCAAGCCACGCTCAACGACGAAGTGAAATTACAAATTGAGTCCTAAATTGAGCTTACATTTTAAAATATAAAAATTTTAAGCAGTTATTTTAAATAGAAATTTAAAAAATATCCTACTGCTGTTTTAATTAAAAAATTCTATGTTTAAAATTTCCAAGTATCTGACGTAACAGTAAAGGGGGTGGGGGTTCAGAGATGTGAGTAGCTGTGACAAGGATGGGGGAAGAGTCAAAATTCATGAAATTTGTGATGATGATTTTAGGGGTGGCTTTTAAATATATAATAAAAATTTTTGCACTAGAAATCAAACTCTGAACTATGTGCGCTCTAGTATTATCCACTATGCGATATGAGTCGTAATTTTAATGAAACTTGCAAAATATCTTTTTTATATTTAAGACTGTTAAGTTGTTCGAATTTATTGTATGTTGTTTATGAATAAAAGACAGTACTGATTTTTTAAGTTTAATATTATTTTTGTTATGTTTACTTCTAAGTAGTAATCTAAGTAACTAATTTTGCCAGTCGCAAAATATCGAGCTTCTTTGCTTCGGAGGGGATTACAAGCCGTCTCTTTTACGAAAACAAAATTTTACATACCATAAATAATTGAATAGATACATTTTTCTTTAAATTTTCTAAATTAATAAAAATATATAAATTTTCAAAATATCAGGGTATTTCAATCTTCGAAAAATATTCCTTTGTAAAATTACCTTTGTAATGTATTTTCTAAATAGTATTGTAAAGTACATAATATCTTAATAGATTGAAATGTTTTTATATTAATAATGTGGTACCTATGTGTTATGTTTGTATTCAAAATTGTTTACTTTGCTGAAATAAATGATTTAATACTACATTTAGTTTTATTTCTTCATGAATATCAACATTTTATATATCTATGAGATTTGACAGTTCAAACATGACGAAAGCCCGCCAAACCTTACGACGCCATTTTTTAAATGTGGACATTAAAAGGTTTTCCTACCATAAAGCCTTGAATTGAAAAAATAGATCTTGAATTTGTCGATGACAACCTTAATTTTATAGAATATTTCACTCTATGAACTTAAATATGTGAAAGATGTCAATCATCTTAGGAAGTTTTTCTAATTTAATACAATATGTTTTTTGCTTATCAACACGAGGAAATAATATTTTATGATAAAATATAAATACGACCACGTAAGCATTTATTGCTACTATTTAACTTTATTAAAAACCTATGCTTATGACTATTGAAACATTAAGAATTCTTTAAACGTTATTCTACAAGTTCAGTTACCTTTAAATCTTAAAATTTAATATGCCTAAGTATTTCTAGGCATGAATGTCCTGTTCATATTATAATGTTCCTTATAAGCGATATCACAGATTTAGATAACATAGTGGAATTCTCATAATTTATCAGATAGGTAAACATCTTTGAATTCTATTAATAAAAGAAAATCATGCCCCATAATATAATTATATATACAAAAAAGATATTTCTGGGAAATCCATAAAAAAAAAAATCCTTAGACTATTATGGTACCTACTCGTACATGTCTCTCGTACTGCATAATTAATAAAATGGGCTGTTATCAAACATTTCACAGATATCAATAAAATATGGAAAGTAAAACTCGATCCAGAAGTCCAATAAACCCCGAGCCATTTAGAGTACGCGGAGTGATCCATGGTGAGGACTCCTGGCTCGGCAGGAACATGCATTGGGTGTGGGGATGTGCCATGTGTATCATATTGGTTTTGCTTATAACCACAATTGTTGTTTTATTGTTACGACAATATGCATGAAATAAATTATCTTTAAGTTGCGTGAAATGTTTTAAAATAGTGATTGCACATCAATATTTCCCTACAATTCATCCTCCCCTGAATACAGCGCTGGTCCCTCCCTGTTTTAAGATAAAAAGAAAAATGTTGCTACTTGCATCTTATAAAAGCGCAGGTAGTGAGGCAAAGTAGCGAGCTAAGCAAAAGCCACATCGCATGAAAGACGCACAGTGACGAAAATCGCGATTGGGAAAGTGACATACTTAGCCTCTGTCTTGTAAAACATTGTGGTTGCTAGTGTTCACTGTTGAACTTTTCAGTGCGACTTAAAACCAAAGCTTACAGCTTTGCGGTGTTTAATTGACTCGTCTTATTCTAAAACTTTCCTACCGCTCGCTTAGCCTAGCTTGAATACAAACCTATTGGACGTGTTTAAGTGCAAGAAATTTTAAGATGGTTTGTGAGTAGCATTTTTCTGAACCTTCTTTCATACACATTTTACCATATTGAAATAGATCATTACATTTTAGATATATTTCCAGAAACTAGGGTAATTATGTGGAAAAATATGAATTGTGATTTCAATTATTTAGCTGAAATCTATAGTAATTAACTACTATACTAAATTGAAATTATAATATAAAAGAATATTTAAAATTGCATAATTGCTTAACTAAGCTACAACCAAGCTACGATGGACCAATCGAATGTGTCTTTATGATTTTGTCAAAAAAGGCGGAATCCAAAACAAGAAAAATGTCTATTGGGAAAGGTTTAAAAAATAATTTGTTCTCTATGGAATTGGCGTCGATATGGCGAATTATTCTTAGAAAAATATATGTTGAGTTCTATTACATATAATACCATTTAATTACCTTAAAATAAAAGTTAAATCAGCGCCTAAACAACAAGGATATGTTTATGTGTATGATGATTGTGAGTGATGGTTGATAAACAGTGTAAAATGTGTATTTTTATGTAGTTGGCACGGTGTATTAGTTTAAAATGACTCAATTCTTGCCACCAAATTTACTTGCGTTGTTCGCGGCGCGGGACCCGATTCCGTACTTGCCGCCAGCTGCGAAGCTCCCTCACGAAAAGAAACAAAAAGGTTACGATGGAGTGGGCGCTTTCTTGGACGTTTTTGAGGTTAGTTCAGTGACGCGGCCATATTTTTGTTACAACTTTAATTATAGAAACGGGATCAGTAATTGCAAACTGTTTGAATTTGTGGCTATTCCATACTGTTGGCTTTGTTTCAATTCGAACAGATATTTTCATAATGCAGCAACAGCATTGCAGATGCTTATATTACTGTAAGAAAGAGATAGATAGATATGTGTTTCCCTCTGGCTACAACGTAGAGCGTAAATAATTAATTTGATTAAAATTAAAGATATGCTATTTTTAAAGTTGAGCAAATAGAAATTTGTGTTTGCAAAGAATTAACTGCATTTTAATAGACATTCATCAGTTAAATACACAAAACCTAAAAATTACAAAAATAAACTCTCCACAGCACCCTTCAGAAACTCCCCCACCAACCCGAGTGGAGACAAGAGAAGAGAGATTAGAAAGAAGAAGACGGGAGAGAGCGGAGCAGACTGCATACAGACAGGAGCAAGAGATCGCACTGTGGGACCCTACCACCAATCCGAGGGCCACCACTGATCCTTTCAAGACTCTATTTGTTGCTAGGATTGTAAGTACATAATATCTATATAGATTTTGTACAGCATACAGACAGGACCAAGAGATTTCCCTAAAGCACCCTACCACCAATCAGAGTAATGTTTTGTCATGGATACACTTTTTTTTTTTTTTTTTTAAACCCTCCTCGTTATAATGGGGCGCCACAGGATCGCTTTCGCAGACGTACTGTGACGCCCCAACGGTTGGCCCGTTTGTATGGGCCACTTTCGCTCTATTACCCTGGTGTCATGGATACACTTAAGGAACAACAGGACTGCTTGGATTACAGCAGCAGTTCTTAACATTTTATTCCTGGGGGACCACTGGACAAAATTTATTTTTTACTGCGATGCACAGTTTGTTGTCTATGGTTCTCCCTTGAACTCATGTGCTGGTATGAGACTCGAGAATTGCAGTCAGACGTGTTACGCAGCTGGGGATCATTAATGGCTGCAGACCTGTTAAAAACCACTGATATATAGGATAAAACATCAAACAATATTGAAAGGACATCTGTGTTACTGGAAGCATGCATGCATATGTTTATACATCACAGTTACAGACATACAGTAAAGTTATTGGAGAGTAGGACAGAGAATGTTAGCTAGGAAAACTATACTATAAATATATCCACTATAACATTTTAAAAATATTTCCTTTTCAGAACTATGACACATCTGAGTCAAAACTCAGAAGAGAATTTGAGGGATATGGTCCTATCAAAAAGGTAAGCAGCTATTTAATAATATTCACATTTTCTGGTCATATTGTCATAAACTTGTGTAGTGTAGCCATAATACCTTTTGTATAGTGCTTGTCAGTTCAGATATTTAATGAAATCTAAGACCTAGCCACAGAAATTATTAATTCACTTTTAATGCTTCTAAAATCATTTATTTGCTAAGTAGCCTGTCATGGGTAATAAGTAAAAAATTACTTGATGATAAAATTGACAAATAAATAATTACCGCAAACATTAAATTATTTATTAGCATTATCTATTCCATACAATAGTTAAACTATAGTTAAAAAGGTAAAATACTCCTACATACTAAATATTATCCAAAAAAAAAAAAAGTCTTTTTTAAATTATTTTCTACCTTTCTGTTGAGCTTTCATGAAAAACATGCTGGAAGGATTTAGATGAAACTTTTTTTGGTATACTATTAGTTTACTAGTAGTAGTAGATCGAATTTGGTTTCCCATACTAACAAAGTTGCAGTCTTACAGCTAGTTACTTGATAATAATCTTCCTTACAGATCTCCCTGGTATACAATAAGGAAAACAGTAAACCTCGAGGGTATGCCTTCATTGAATATGAACACGAACGGGATATGCACTGTGAGTAAACATGATATCATATGACGTTACATGAAAGAGACATGTGGCATTTGGATGTTGTATATGACACGACTGCAAAATTTTTAGCTATCTGTGAAGTTCTCATTCTGCTTATTACAGATCATGTTTTTATAAGTTAAATTTAGCAGATACATTAAAAAAATTGCTTGAGTGTAGTGATTTTTTCGTAAGAGTTCTGTTTTCAAAAATTTCTGTACTATATCCCACAGTCATATGTCTCTAAATATATTTCTATAATTATGTTATAATTTTGCATAGCTTTAATGATTTCGTTTAGAATGTTAGTTGTGCAAAATTATAATTTTTTACTTGTTTAAATTCAGAGTTGTAATTTATTTGTTTGGACTGAAAACAATTTTTTTTTTTCAGTACTTTGCGATTTTTAAAGACTAATATTAACACTAAAGTTTTTCTTGTATTTTTATGGAATTCATATGAGATATTTATATAAAAAAAACATTTCAATTACAACTTTGCATCTTTATATATTGAATTTTTTTCTTTTACGCCTTGATACCTTCTTGGAGGGGATTCAGGCTAATACCACTAGAAGATCTAGAATTTAAAAAAATAAATTGTTTTTAAGCATAAGAAACATGTTTGATATTGAATTTTGTATGTTCGTGGCATGTGTACAGAGTCTAGTAAGAAACATGATTTATTTACTAAAATATGTCTATAAAATTGTTACAATGGTTATATATATAACCTTATTTATTTTAAGTATGCAAATATTAGTATTAGCTATTTATTTTGGGTTATGACAAATTTTGGTAGTACTTATTAAAATGATTTCAAAAAACTTTTATTGGCATTTATTATTGAAAATTATTTCAAAAATATTTTTTAATATAGACTCCCACGCGAACGAACTTGGGGGACAGGCAAAACACACTTCAAATTCAATACATTGGCTTAAAACAGTCTATTAAATATTTATCAATATATAGTTATTGGTCTGAATTAAAATAACGGTTAGTTTAGGTTAGCTTCAACCGTACATCCCCTCCAGCAAGGTGTCACGTGCCGCGTCGACCGCGCCCCCTAGTGGCCACAGCGATATTAACGGGTGGATTTTTTTCGTTTAAACCAGATAACACAGACCCAGCCATAGAACCCTCGCACTGTCTCGCGATCTAGCGGCATATTATAGGTTTGTATGTGGTAAGAATAATTGCCAACATACAACTATTGAATCATTAAAAATGTTTAGCGAAATTTTGTTGTTAGTATCGCATAATGTGAGAAACGTTCTGGTATTGTGATTGTTGAATTTACCGTTATTGGAGGGTAGGTATCGATTTTTTGTGACGGTAGGTAAAGAAAAATTAGGAGGGTAGTAAAAAATTATTTGCATTAGAAATTTTATTGCAGGTTAGGATAAATTTTAATGGCGGGGTAGGTTAAGAAAAATTAGAAGGGTAGATGCAGAACGCAAGAAATGAAAAGTAATAAAACGGTTTTATTTTATCTACTTTTACGTAAATATTAAGCGAAATATGAAATTAAAATCTCATTTAATAGATCATTTAAGTATTTGAAGTATTTAATGTTACTTATAATGGGAAATCGTTGTTCAATTTGACAATATTTGGGTAGTAGTTAAGAGTTAACCTAACTGACAGCATTACCCTCTGAGTAAAAAGGAAAAAGATGCAACAGGTATATGGTCTATGAAATTTAAAAAGTAAGTACACTAACAACTTATATGGAATGGTTATCAAAATGACGGTAGGTAAAATTTTTGTCGCCAAAAAAGGTAAAAATTTTAATTTTTGTGGGTAATAATCAAATATTCGAGAGTAACTGAAGGTAGGTGTATATTTGATGCAGAAGGTAAAAGGTTTAATTTTATTAGAATTAAAAAAAATGAGGGTAATTAAAAATCAGTAAATAATTTTTTTGATTAGTTTTTTGCGCATTAATGGATAAAGTAAGTAAAGCGCACCAGGTAACATGGTACCTTCGCTTCGCGATATCTTCACGGGATATATCGGTAAAAAAAAGTTAAAAACAGTAAGTAAATATGTCCTGGATAAGGGAAAAGTCAACACTGAAATACTGAAAAAGTAACCAGTATTCGTTTTATCAACTAAATCTTAAGTTTTCTGTTCACTATCTGGAGGTAGATTCAAAATGTTTTGATTGTAATTTAAGTGTAATTGGATTTTTTTTAATACCTCCTGTTTTTTTTTTTTTAATTTTAATCGTCAGTGAAATAATCCATTTGAACAAGCCTGTCAGTAATTTATCGACTGTTTCCTCATTTTAAACCATAATAACCCATTTAAGAAAATAAATTTTAGACACATAAACCCTCTTCTCTACCATTTTTTTATTTATTACGAACAAAAATACTCACAAGGTTTTTAAATAAAATTATAATAATTTTTCTGAGTACTATTTTTTTATATTGTAGTTTTTTTTTCTTTTTCTGTCTTACATCAGTAGACTTTTCCCATTGAAAGGACAAACGTGGATGTTTTTGAATAAAAAAAACGTAAGTAATTAAAAACGGTAGGTATTTCTGGTTTATTTTTAATTTAATTAAATAAATTTCTACTAAATGTTGTAACACGTCTGTCGGCTCGGTCTAAAGGAATTTAAAGGTATTATTTTGATTTTTTTTTTGACGTTTATCAAGCGAGTCGGGTGAAAAAATTCGCATTTTTCAGTGGAAAAAATGCTTGGTGTCTGAATTTTTTAGGTACAGGTTTTTTGAATATTTCTTCAATACTATGTTTAAATGTTAAAGATATACAATTAAACTCCTAATAAACACTGAATATTCTCAAAATTGAAATTAGAAAAAGGATGCCTGTCGTAACTTTCGAAAAACTGTCGGATATCCGAAATTATTTTCATAATAATTCACATTTTAAATCTTATATTA
>DWPP01000778.1:0-10167 GCA_018251735.1 Eantis mithridates tamenund
ATAGGCCGATAGGTCTATACGATTTTGGTTTCGTATAGTCATCCTTTCCTGGCTTCCGGAGGATGACAACATGAGCCTAATAATTTAATTTACAAGTTATCATAATTAAAAAAAGTAATAATAATATTATATTAATAGTCTCCGAAACCGGCGTGCATGTATGAAGAGAGTAATGAAGGTGGAAGAAGATCGGCAGGTCTGTAAGGATAGAGATACTGGCACTCCGTGCTCTCTGCCTGCCCCGTAAGGGACTTGGCGTGAAGATATGACATAATTAAAAAATTTAAACCTTTACGCTTGAATACTAATCAAGGATTTTATCACTTTACCTCAATACAACCATTTACTAATTATCATATTACCTATTAATGAATTAATTACCTACGTCTGCAAACATTCTATACGAAACAACTGTCTGATAACTAAAACTATACATTAAAAGAGCTCTGCTTGCGGAATAATGTCAAATAGTGTACTCCTCAACAAGGAGACATCTTTTAACGTTACTCTTAGGTACTGGTGACTCTAACTTTGAATATTTAATAAACCTGTATCCTGTATATCAAAACTAGGCTTCTTACTAATGACGACAACACATTGAAATCGCATTGAAATGCATTTCACAGACATTTCTATTCAGTTAAATCAGAATCAGAATTAATAATAGTGAAACCTGAAGTTTCAAAAGAATAATGTCTTTTCTGTTATTATATTTACCTTCACATATACACGAGTATATGAACAGCTAATACAGAATATTATCAGGTATGTACGAACATACCTGATAATATTCTGTATAGATAACTGATAATTTTGGATATTTATGAGCTCATCATAGACACAACGCAAAGCCGTAACGGTCCCATTAAAACGTAATCAGGATTATCCTCAAAGTAATAATTCATATCATCTGTGTCGCTGACGACATTAACTATTAAATTAGAATATAAGTGAGCTAAAATATAAGTATCTAAATTATTGATAGAACTACGAGGGCTTATAGCTGGCATTAACCATTTACCTTATGAATAAACAAACCTTTAAAAAATTTTGATACTTTAAAATTTCTAAAGTAAGTCATAAGTCGTTAAGCCGTTAGATTAATAATATAATAACAAACAATAGTGACTGTTAGCTTTATTAATTTGATATTGGATTTATATCTAGTTTATAGGCATATTGTGCAAATTTTAAAACTATTAATGTAAATACTTTATGTATGTAGTATGTATAACTATTGTAGAACTATAAAACTATAGTACCAGTAGTAGTTTTTAGTTTAACTCGTCCAAATTTTAACGAAATCAGTTTTAGGGTCAACGTTTTCAACTTGAGTTATATCGGTATCCACATACGAGAATAAAGGACTGAACAAAGCCTGAATGAGGTCACACTGGCGTTTAGAAACATTTGCGTTTGTGCTCGGCGGAAAAGAGAAACGAATAAAATAAAACAGTCACTTTTCAATAGTGTACTAGACATAACTATAGGCTATTTTTTACATAATGTAATGTCGATTACTACGCAAAATGTTAATATCTAAACACTCAGCTTGTTAAAGTTGCTTGAGATTAACATAGGATATGGACGTGTAGAGTTAAATGTATGCGACTTGACGCCTACAATTCCCAAAGCTTGGTTAATACACAGTTTAATTTCACTAAAATGTATAAAAATTGTTGATAAATATTTGTAGTAAATTAATTATATTAGTATTGTTACTGCAATATACTAAAAAATACAAAATAAATAATAATAATATAAAATATACTTAAGGGCATATTTAGTTCATTTTATTGTAATCTGGTTTCCTTTCTTTGAATGTGGAGGAAGCACGGCACTCCGTGCTCTCTGCCTACCCCGTAAGGGACCTGGCGTGAAGATATATATATGGTTTCCTTTCTTTTATTTTTAATCACGCTATTTTACAAATCTATATGACATGTTGAATATTATTTTATTTCCGAATTTCGGCTCACTTCAGACTAATATTGTTTATCTTTTAAGACCTCATACAATAATCTAAAGGAACCTAGCATCGAGACCACGGAGTCATAACAGTCATGTTGGATATGTAAATTTACTCTAAATTCTATTCCCGCAAGCAGTTGAAGTTTTGACACAGTTTCTGGACACAGACCAAGTTCCTGGTCCCAAAGCAACTCTGCGTTCATATCTAGATTTGTACAGTGGGGCTATTAGAGTGAAGCGTCATTAAATTATTATATTTTCATTGTAATCACCTGATCCTTCTATAGTCTTTATAATGAAAATATTTAAAGAGAAATTATACCTACCGCCGCCCTCAAAACCCGCTGTCATTACTGGGCGTATTTATTCCTGTAATATAATCTTAGACCTTATAACTTGGTTAAACGTGTTGTCCATAGGTTATAGTGACCACTTATCATCAGCTGGTTTGTTCAGTCATTTGCTTCAGTTATTAGGTATTGAAAAATTTACATACATATACAAATGTATATGTATGGAAATTTTTTAATTACCCTAATATCCCTACCCCGTAAGGGACTTGGCGTGAAGATATCTTCACGCCAAGTCCCTTACGGGGTAGGCAGAGAAGAAGACGACTATAGAAGGATCAGGTGATTACAATGAAAATATGATAAATTTATTAAAAAAATTATCTATGTAAAAATCTGCCACATGGATATGAGCACTTCGTCCAACACTTTTCTTGATTGAATTATTATTTGTAAGTTCCACCATCTTGCAAGTCAATGTAAATATAACATGGCGTTCAGCTATATTACGAAGTAACTCTTGAGCTAGTTGGTCTATTAAAGCTCTACTTGAAAATAAGGATAGTAAATAAATTTCTCAAGGGACGCCGAAAATGCCTTATAGATACAGATCACGTTAGATGTTATTGAGCTTCAAGCACCAGTCTAGCCGTTATTTAATAATCTTGCTTTGACCTTAGAATAAAAGATATATTTTTATAAATATCTACATCATATTTAAAGACTTAACTTTACAATGTTTTCAGCTTATTACGTAAATAAAAAAAAAACAATAGCTATGTTCATCCCTCTGGGATTAGGTCGCCTTACCAATCAAGATATTCCGTAGTTTTTCGGCAAATAAAAAATACATGACGATGACAACGTAGTCAGAACCGCTCGGTTTTACCACCATTGAAACATTTGAATATTTTCCCGAGGGAGAAGTTTGCGGTGTGCTCGTTAGAAACGACGGACAGAGTTTTATTAATGCCCGGAATGATAACGATATGTCGTGTGGTTGCAGCGCCCGACTGGATTACCGGCGCGGCGGCCAACTGAATTTACTAACTTTGAAGCTTATCCTGACTATAATATTTAGTATCCCGGATTTAATTAATAGTAACCAATGTAATTAAATATTGCAATTTAGAATGTCCAAGCTTTTAAGTGGTTTAACCTAAAGGGTTTATTAAGTGTCAAATCGTACTCAGAAAATTCTCTTGCTAAGTGCAATAGGAGCCCATTTAAATTACCTTTATGCAACTAGTTTCAGTACCAACGAAAGTTACGTAATAGAGTAATAATTTCAAAAAATTTAGGTGTAAGTTTAAAAGAAACTGTACTGCAGAGAAAAATAATAAAGGATACTTAATAGGACTTTAGTTTTTAAATAGGCCAACGCGGCTGAAACTAAAGGAAAGTTTACGATGCCAAGTCGCGACGAAAACTTGGTTGGTAATTAATAATATTTTCGCAAAAAGGGTCTAAAGAAAGACCAAGAGGCAACGTTCAAGGAAGATTACGAGTAGCGTCAGTTTCAGCATCCTTACTCTAAGATTCATGTCGTTGCAATAAAATTTTCTCGTTTGAATAAACATAATGGGGGAGCTGTGACAAATTGCTGGGTTTACCGCCAAAAGCCAAGTGGCATTTACCGATGTAATTCTTTTCACTGAAGCAGTTCAGCCTCCCGTTTAATTGTTTATATCAGAACTCAGATCAGTTGTACCTAGCCGATTTTAATAATCTGCAAAGACTGCAATTTGTTTAGAATATAATCAAACTTTAAGTTTATCGTCTTACACAAAACAATAAGATTTCTACGAGAAAATTATTCAAGCTTCCAATTAATTATTTTCAACATATTTGGATAGATGAAATTTGTCGATGAAAGGAGAATAATGAATGGCTAAAACGAAAAGCTTATAATCAATGTTTAATTGATGCGACAAAAACGGTACCTACTTTAGTAGTTGAACAGCGTGTTAGAGTAAGCTTTAGACCTCTAGTCGTGCTCTCTATGAGTAGCCTAATTATTTGTATCTTTGGATTTAATCATAGTACTCAATATTAAGAATATGTATACAAACGTTAATAAAACCGTTGTTTTAAATATAATTAAAGCCTAAAATATAATTAAATATAATACACGCCACCCGAAAACAATTAAGACCAAATTCAGTAGAAGATATTACAACGTTTGTAAATGTTTAATTTAAACACATACTATTAAATAGTTACCACAGTGTAACAATGTATGTTCCTTAATTGTCACGCTGTGCTATAATCTACGAGCAATATTCCTATCAGTGACTTACGTATACACACACAACGAGGTACTCTTATTTATGGCCTTAGTTCGAACATAATATTCATATAACAATTATCATAGTTACATAGAATTACATTGCTATCTGCACTCCATCAATCTGCACTTAGTCCACGTCGTGGATGGCAATCCTAATCCCTTTTAATTTTTGAAAGAACAGTCTTGCCCCGCAGTAGGACAGAAATAGGTTTTTGGTGGTGACGCTGACAAATTCCTAATGTGTCACAAATAAGGCCTACAGAATATCTTATTGTACACGACATAATGAATAGAAGTCATAACGAACCAATTAAGTCTGTTTCTATTTAGAAGTGCATCATGCCTCGCCGATGTTGAAAATGCTCGCCAACCGTCGCTCGGTCACAAACAAGGCTCTTATAAATAAAGCCTCGTTCCGTCGCTCTGTGGACCAACTTCGAATAAAAGACTTGTATTTAAATACGGTCCTTTCAACACATGCCTGCTCGTGATTGCGGTGAAATGCGTAGGTGCATTATCGTCGCCATTGACATTTCAAGCTGCCTCGCTCTTGTTTACGTTTTTCATAATTCTTGTTAGATATTCTGGAGTTTCAAATAAATTTCAGCATGATGTACTAAACAAGGAGTGTAACTTACCCAAAAACATTCACACATTAGAGATCTATTATGAATTTTTTAATTCTTTTGAACAAATAAATTAGACTAAAAATGTATTTGAAATAATAGTGATGATTCAGAAAAAAAATGTTTTTAGTTAATACTACACGTAAAATCTATACTAATACTATGCAGCTGAAAAGTTTGTATTGTAGCACATGCGTAAGCCGACTTAAAAAAAAATAGTAATTATACGCTATTCGCTACTATGATATTATTATATTAAAAATATCATAATAGCACTGTAAATATGATGTGTTAAAATAAGCTAAACATGTTACAAAAATGATGCATCAAAGACCTTTATATGAGATGTATTATTATGACGTAACTATATCACATTACTTTATCCAGTAGTATGAAGTTAGGAACAATTGGTCCTCGACGGTTCGATTAAGAAACCTAAGCTTCCGATGTAAGGCGAACATAAAGCGGGACCTCTAGCAAAAACTAATTAAACCGAACATCGGCATGTGTAGTCTAGGAGTAATGAAAAGTGGTGGATAGGGAGCCAATGCCGCTGCGGGCGATTCACTTAAAAAACAGCTTTAATTAAAACACTGTGATCTTTGTAAGGGGATTTAATCAAAACCCCGTCCTTTCCCATGGCAATTTAAATTAAAAACACGTTACTACTTATATTTCCTGTTTATCACTTTAACTCTTGATATTTTTTTTGTTGTACGTATTATTTATTTCTTTCTATTTAACCCTGCATCTGTGATATTTATCAAAGATAATGTTGATTTCAATTAGTTCAACTATATTTTCTTACTACTATCATTGTAGTTTTAAATTGCTATTAAGGTTGGCATCCTGTAGTTCCCTTTAGCTTTAGATACCGTCTGCATACCAGACGGATGTGGTAATAGTGCCTTGGTCTAATAGACTCGACCAGACTATTATGTCTTACCCTAGAGCTACATTTTGTTTTATTTACATTAATGTTACACCGATCTCTAAAATATTATCTAAAAACATAACTAAAACTTGCCAAATTTGAACTAAAATGACTGTTAATAAAATGTTTAGTGTAAATTGTTGCGAGCAGAAATAAGCTTGCGTAAATACTCGTAATTTGAAAGACTCCTCCCAGTATTTCATGAGACTACACAATCTGACAGTGATGACGAAATTTCGCAAGAAATGAACCGGATAAGCTTGCTCCGTTGCAATGTTTGTGTCTGGCAGAGATTTTAGCGGTGTGCACTCGTCGAAGAAATGAATGGCGTAAACAAGTAGAAAGCTAGGACACCAGTTTTCATAAGAAACGTTGATGGGGCGTAAACGTAGCTTCTTGAGGTTTCGTGTCTCTTATTTTCCACATTCAATAATGCGGCATCGAATGCTGTTGTTTATTTCAGTGGAAAAATTGTTGAGTGAAATTGATATTAAGCATTATTTTCGACAATCTCCAGCAGCTAGTAAATGAAAGTCGCATTTGAAGTCGTTATTGTATAGTTTGCTTCCACTATTATAAATAGTAGTATGGGGTCAACGTTTATATTTAATGTGTAAATGTATGTATACATCCGTAGTCGGCGAAAAGGACGATTGCCAGCCAGTTATGTCATCTCTAGCTCCCGGGCGAGCTATGACATATTCGCTGACGGCGTACAACCGCGTCCCACTTATCTCTGAGTAGTGCATCCTCAGCTCCCGCGTAGGACTCCTCATATCAATTAAACCCAAGATGATTGGATCATCTATTCGGACCATGTCATATGAGTATAGAATATCTTATTCAAGTTTATGAAGCATTTCTATTTTATCTAACATTATTTGGAATGTTATTTCTAGTGATTCAAATTTTAATAGTAATGTAGCCATTAGAACAATTCATTGACTACATTACTACCTACTGCTAATAGCAGCATAATTGACTCACAGTGTATTGTTCGATTTGTACAAAAGCGCGAAATGTGTTCATACATTTTTCATTTACTTATTCGTTTAATATTAAAATTCACCAATATAAAAGCAAACTTTAAAGTTTTAAAATTCTGATTAATTATGGTAACAGACCGAAGAGTTGAAATAAAGAGGATTAATGGCATCATCATTTTTATTTACGTCGAACTTATGGCGATCAAATGATTGAAAGTTTTTTTGGCAAGCATGGAACGTTGTTATTAGCTTGAACTATGCTAATGTTGCAATATTTAGGTAAAGTGGAATGTTGCCAAGTTGCAATACCACTATGCTCATAAGACTAGGTCAGGACGATACTAAGCCATTCTGTAGTGAAAGCCGAACACCCAAAAGTCGGAAGTTATCCGATTTTACGAGTGATATAATAACAGGAATTTCTCGATTCAAACAGGAATTTCTATATAGGTATGTAAAGTTTCTGCCACTGCGTTTAACATAATGCTGGATCGTGCAGGCATTTACTTTTTCTAATTTTGCTATTCCTTTTCATTTCTTTTTTATTTGTTACTATTTATTTATTTTCGTACAAGAAATTCTTGTAGCATACATTATAAAAAGAAACAATGAGGAAATGTTTCTGGCATGACATGTAGCTAACTCACAAGTCCCGTATTCCGATACAAAATATTGACATAACGCCAATGCCAATGATTGGCAAAATGAAGTTATATAATACACGTCGACAAATCAAATACTGGTACGATATTATCATTAATAAAGGGGAAGAGATAATTATCTCCATAACTTTTTCTCTGCATTATTTTTTCCTGTTCTAATCCAATGTTTGAACAAAGTTCGTCAGGGTTTTTTTCAACTTACTACAGATATACTAATGTCAATGTGTTGGTATTAATTAATTACATTTTCTTTTGGTATAACGTAAAAAATAAGGATTTTTTATGTAAAACAGAACATTGAACATTTTTCAACTAAAGCTTTTTCTTTACAACTCTTTAAAAGCCGTTTAGAATAATGGGCAATCGGGCTTAATAAATTGTCTAAATTGAAAGGGAGCGTTTCTGTATTTTCTGATACGAGCTTTAATTTATGATAAAACAACGGGTAGGCTTTTTTAAAACAGGGTAAACATTGTATATCATAAAATTCGTTGCGTCCTTTAATTCATGATAGTAGACTATTTTGTTATTAAATAGAGTATCTTGTTCATACGTAAAACGTTCATGTTTGGTCTTTTACGAACTACATGTTCAATTTATTGCTATTATAGAAATCTTATTATGGTACGGTACCTATTTATCTCATCGGACAATTTATATTTCTCATTATTAACCAAATAATGTATTAAGCAATTAGTTGCAAATTCATATCGTTATATGCAAAACTTGTGTAGATATGTGATGACATTGTCAATATGAAGGTATTTGTCATAAACGGAAACTCTTGTCTACATCGTGGACGAAAAACTGAAATATTATGTTTTTGCATAGTTTATAAATAACTGTAGATTAATATACGTTTGTTTGGAATTAATTTATTAGCAAACAAAGTATCATGTTAGGTACAGCATATGTATACGCCAAAGAAAGTTATCTTAACGATGCTACATGTGGCCAACGGTCTTGTGGCAAGTCGGAGCGTACACTGAGGGTCGAGGCCTCTTGGATATTATTCTATGCCGGGCGGTCATGCATATTCATACGGCCGATCCGGAGACGCGTAGTAATTTGCATCTTGATCTGACATCGGCCTTGCTATCACTATTCATTTTACTTTCTTTCTGTTACTCACACGCACTGTTCCTTTCTTACAATAGCGTTCTTTATTTAAAATCTACTTCTTTCTAGATGTCCACATGTTACCCTGATTTCATAAGTGCTGAATGATCATTATCGACTATAGCTGTCAATATAAACAATTCTTAGTTGAACTTAATCAATTATAAAAACAAACGACCCTACCGTTTAGCAAACATGAAATATAAGAATATTCCTTTTGCATTTCTCAATTACAAGAAATATCATAACGGACAGCAATAATTTTACTGATACGGGGCCAATAAAGTCATGAAAACACAAAATATTGTTAAATAGGTAGTAAATTTTACAAAATGACTGCGGGATACATTTTAAAACACTCAAGCACGAGGGACATTGGTCTAAGTGCTCCATAAATCAAGAAATACGGTGGTTTATGTGAGATTAGGTGGAACGCGCGCTGTGAAACTGCAAATATGTACTGCCTGCGGCTTAGACAGCTTATACCGAGAATACGTAAAATACAGCATTTTGAAATTGTTTTTCAATAAATTATTACTTATTCTCATCTATATGGCACATTTTTGCACTGCTTATTGCACAGAAGTCGAAAATGTTCTGTTTGTATTAAGTGTTTTTGGATGCCGTACGTGAATTTATTCTTTGCTATATTTGGCTCGGTCTCGTGGAACACATGGCGGAAATTGTCTACTTTTGTGTTACTTATTTGTTATACCAACTGTCTGTAAAAGGAATAACTCTTTGTTATGTTCATATTAACCAGATCTGTTTTGATACGTATTTTCTTCTTAATTGTTCTCAAATCGATGTTATTTCACAACTAGCCCAAAGAATATTTTTATAAAATTGTCAAATACAACCTCTAAAGTAAACTTGTAATAGTTTTGTTATCAGTTCACGTGTATCGAACTAAGAAAGGCACAATTAGTTACTAGTACTATTTAATTTATCGCACATTTGTTCATATGTATGTACATAATAAAAAATAAATTTTAAAAGAAAAAAACAAATACAAAGAACAATTTCTCTTCAATTGCCTGGTTGAATATGTGTTTTTCCTTGTTTTTACGTATAATTACAGTAATTATTTATAGTTCTTGATATATTTATCTATATCCATTCCTTAGAGAACCGCTTCTGGATAAAGGACTTTTCTAGTATTCGCTATTCTGGCCCTCTCGATTATATATAGCTAGCTGTATACCAATTTATTCAATATTTATTTATTTTATTTATTTATCAGGTAATATTACAAACCTAGTGTACCTTATTGTGAATCAATATGTAAA
>DWPP01000779.1:0-10166 GCA_018251735.1 Eantis mithridates tamenund
CGCGTCGGCGTCGGTTGTTAGTGACATACGCACACATTTTGTGAGCTCATTAAAATTACATTACTGCTCTTATTTAAACAGCAAACAACTAAACGTCTCTCGTTAATGCGTCTCGTCGTTGAGAATTTTATGGACATTCCCAGTCGGAACAATAAAAAATAACAAGCTTAATTGTGTGAAGTGTTCATACGACATGTTCGAACATGTTATTGATGCGTTCCATTAGCCCATTAGTTTTTTTTGTACATAATTTTGGTGCCAGAGCTCCTGTAGTTAAAATAATGGATGTAACTATTTCTATGTATTTATTCTACTTAATTTAACTTAACATTTGATGATCGACTTTTGAAACGAATCTGTCGTTTATTACTTGATTACCTGACAGTTTATTTTTCTGGTAATGTCTACGTTTCTTTGTGAAATCATGATTCATTTTTGTTTAAAGACATAATGTGGTTATAAGGGATTGAAAGGAGCATGTTTAAGGAGTCTTGGCTTGCCAATTAGCATCGTGTACACAGTCCTGAGTACGTTTAAGACCCTAAATATTTTAAGCAGTAGGTAGTTACGTGAGAATTTCTTTAAGTGCTTTTAAAAAGACGATGTTTATTTGCTCGGCCATTAGCATAAAAGAACTCTGTTGAACCGAGTAAACATGACATGTATAAGAATGTATAATGGTTCTTAATTTATTTTTATTTCTTATTTGTATTTTATAACTACTTAGATTTAATACATAAACAAGATAGGAATAATTAAAAGAAAAAAACATGTTTTGTGACGCTTAGGAGCGTTCATTAATAAAAGACTTGCTGTGCGTTAAATAAATATATTTATTTACACAATAACGGTAAAATTAAAATTTACTCTGTCGATGTTCAGGGCAAATTTATATTGCATTATTATTTTTGTGTATAGTTATGTATGCAAACATGAAATATCTGTGTTGTAGATATTACTTTTCTATATAACGATCGTTTGATTTTTTTACATAAATACATTCTTTTAATGTAGAAATATTTATTTTACACCAATTATATCGAATCTTAAAAAATTTAAGCATAATCCTAAATCTTTTAATCATTTCACATAATTTAAATTTTTACATCTTAATCAACGAAAAATACAAGCAAAAAAAACAACTCCTTTATCACGGAAAGAGATAAATAACATGTACATTATTTATCTTATTATGTAAATGTACTAAACTAAACATTGCACCACTTTAGAAATCTCTAACTCTATTATAATAATAACTGTAGCATAATATAATGAGAAGACTAATAAAAATCCTTCAAACGGAAAATTGTCTTTGGCAAAAATAACACTAAACGCCTACGATAAATTGGAATTTAATAGTGAAAATAAAGTTTTAACTCGATAGACTTCATACCTTGTATGATAACAACATTAAGGAATACTACTGTACATACAATTTTAATAACAATGAGATCGATTTTATCAATAAATAGTGATTAAATTTGAAAAATCAGAGTCGTTGTATGCATGTTTGCACGGTGGAAGATTGCATGTGAATGAAGAAAATATTCAATATTATTAAAATATAAGCATAGTCTACTTACAAAATGTAATTGTATTAGAAGAGTATCATTTGTAACTATTTCTATTAATGAATTTAACGCTGAAGTTGTTTCTCCTTCAAAATGGCCACTGAAGAAAGCAAGCTTTTATACAAACATCAATACCAAATACAATATACAATATTTATAGACCAAATCGCTTAGAGATTTTCCCAATTGCTTTGTTCTGCCTTACAATATAAGAATGATTTATCGCTCGTATCATGTTCTCTGCATTTATCATCGCTACTCCATGTTTAAGAGGCAGTCGAACGGTATTTTCTTTCCTTATTTACTTCAATTAATATAATAATTTGCCAGTATCTTCAACGTATTAAATTAAATTTTATTTTCTTTATTTATTTCTGGTTAATTTTCTGCATATGACTCACTTTACAAACAATGCCAAAAATAAACGAGAAAACATTTATACAACAATATTAATGTTTCTGTATAAGGTAATAAAATTATATTTTAAAATCATTCGGTGCCTGCTAAAACAATGAGGTAGAGACGCTTTTTGTATTTACATTATTCTATAGTTTGACTATTGGGCCGATATTCACATTTTTTTAAGTTTGATCATAATACATTATGAATACATCATTTATATTTAGTCAATGCTCAAACACTTCAACGTGCTTGACATTCATTATGAACAATTAATGTATTAACATATAAATGAGAAACAGTTTCTTTGCGACTGTTTGGCCACTAACTAGGTAATATTAAAAGAAGTTGTATGAATGTACATTATATTTTTAAGAAACTTTACATATATTATCTTTCTGCACAACTTTTTATATGAACTTAAACTAAAGAGAATCTCCTTCACATATTGATTATTTTTGAATATTTCATTTTTCTGTGCTATCTAACAAAACCCGTATGTGAAAAAACATACCAATATGTAACATATACAACCACTGTTAAATAAATTTCGTTCCAATTTTATTAAATTTATTGATATAATACTATATCCTGATGTCATTTACAAGTTTTTAGGAAAGCAATCTCTTATCCACTTATAGTATACTGTGGCAAAGTAAAGTACAATATAATACAAACAAGCAAGAACTCGCGCGTCCTACCCACGCGACGGCGCTATCTTAACATGTAGACTCAAATCGTATACATAATGGAAATATCGTGTTCTGACAACGTTATCGCGACTCATCCCGGACATTTTGTAAAGTGGCCACATACCCACGGCCCGCCTTCTAGCCTAATGTACACTCCTCCGGTGCTTTTAAAGTATGTTCGCCGAGACACTTCGATGTAATTCTGCACTTAGACGATTTTGCATTTAATACTTACACGGGCCGCTTAGCGTTTTCAATTTTTTTCACTATATACATATTACACTTCACACCTTTGTGTATTCACTCACGAGTGTTTTCATATCTTAAATATATATATAGAAAAACAAAGCAACGAAGTTTGAAAGTGTTCGGTGTTAATAACAACACTATTGAGATTACTGCTCAGCAAGAGTGGGATCGAAGTATGGTTGCCACTACTATCTACATTAAAGATGAAACACCTTCGCCGGTTGTCACGGGTCCCACCATATGGGACAAGTGTCACAGATGCAGGCGTCCCGAATATCCGACAGCACTCAGTGTGGCTTCACCTGTGAATGAATATAATTGCTAATATTGTTCGTTGACTTTCTATTCATTAAAATTAATCTACAACCGGTTAATAGACTTAATTATAAAAAATGACACTGTGACCTACACTGCTTTGATGTTGAAAAGAATGGACAAACCAGCAAACAGTAACGTTAAGTTACCATCTGTTCAGATTTCATCGTATTTGTACTAGTTTGTAGAATGATGAAGGACTGGTCCTTGGTCTCAAAAATTATATGGACCCAGGCATTGACAAAAAAAATACAAAAAAGGAAATAAATTAACAGATGAACAATATAATAAAACGAATAAACGATTTATTATTATTATTATTTGTCCTGTGTTAACAATTTACATCGTGTCAGTCATTTAATATAAGGTTTTAAACTTAAATATGGTTTGATTATGTAAATAATTTTCTCACCGAGGCAATAAGTCGGCGGGTAGCCAACGGTCATCGCGCGGCGTCACATACATCCGGGTCAGGCGGGCTGCCGTACCCACTGGAAGCATCATCGGCTCCCGCGCAGCCCCCGTTGTCTTTGTCCACTAATGCACCCGCTACGCCACCCGGGCATCCACTAGCTCCACCCACATAGCCTCCACTTGGGGACTAAAAACCAAATCTAAATTAGATACGCATTCCAGAAAAAATATATTACAAACAATACATATTTAGCAATAACCTTGCACTATGTTCATAAATAAAGTTATATAATAAAATGTGAGGAGACTCGTGCCCAGCAGTGGGACAAGAAATGGGTTGTTGATGATGATGAATAAAATGTGACGTAAAATATGTGAAAGAATGAAATTAAAAAAGATTAATAATATTATGACAGATTGTCAGAGCCCAGTTACACGATCAGTTTGTGCTAAGATAATTCGATTTTCAATGTTGGCAATTCCCTTGTCAAGTTCCCAACAGTAGACCGTGAGCGCAATCAGAAAGTCGATTAGAAATGTCGTGCGGCTCAATGGTTCCCTCCACTCGCGCAACTCATAAAATGAAATAGATTCCCCCACATTCGCATTCCGACAAGCGTTCGTACGAGAAAGATTAATGATCACAAAAGAAACATAATAAACTGGAGATAGAATCTCCCACTAACAGTGTCCTTGTGGGAGTTATTTACTCCGGAGCCTACTTTTTCACGTGCCTTTATTTAGGATGCGGACGTTCGGAAAACAACATTCTTGGCTTCTTAATAAAAACCAAGACTGAGAATACATATTAACTCGATTATATACGCTGCTTATAAAAAGTTATATAGCGTCAATAATAACAGAATCCGTACTAAATCGATAAATATACTTGTAAACGTTAATTGTCAGTTATAACGGCTATTAATTCACAATAGTTTAATGATAGTGCAAGGCAGCCCCTCCGCCTGCTTGCGATCCCACAACCCGTATTGGTCCACGTCAGAACAAAAAGTACTAATTGAAACATTCGTGGCGTGTGGTCGGCGCACCACGCTGTGAGAACGGACAATATGGTATCAACAAAGAGCTTCGAATTATATAATATTAATGTAACCTAAATGGATTAAATTTAGTTCTCTACAGCAAGCATAGAGATTGCGGCTCAAGGCACGGTTAATATTAATAAATGAAATGCTTAAAAGCTAAATTATTAACCTGTAATCCACTAACTTGTCGCCTGATGTGCGCCAAGCCGCTGGGGTTGGCGGCCATGCTCGCAAACACCAGTCTCTCTTCGTAATCATACTCGCATAGTATCTTGTTGTCACATAGATAGAATCTGTCGCCTACACAGAACCTGCACAAATTTATTATGTCTGTGTAACTCGGGTTATAACTAGTTAAATATAATGAGGCGATACGTAGAAGGCATAATGTATTCCGATTAGATAGCGCATTTACACATTAAGTTTTATGTTAACTGTTATTGATTTACTGTATAATGCGTGTGATCACGAGAATTCTCTGGCAAACTTTATGGACGGGAAATATTTAAATTTAATCGAAAGGAATAGGAATGAAAAATATTATACCTGTGATTGCACTGTTGACAGGCGAAGCATTCTAAGTGGTAAACGAAGCTTTTCGCTCGCATAACCATTTCGAAGGCAGGAATTACTTTATTGCAAGCCACGCAATTGCCGGTGGCACCGAATAACCTGTTGACATGCGGAGTATTATTCATTGTCAATTTTTTGTTGTTATTTTATCATTATATAGAAATACATATTTGAATGGATACCTAAGATAATCTCTCTTGCAAAGCATCAGGTCAGCTTTATAGTAAAGCTTTGATCCCACTTCACCAAGTCGACAGTCACAGCAGCCACATTTCAAGCAATCTTCGTGCCAGAATCGCTCCATGGCTTTTAGAAGGAATCTCTCTGTGATGACTTTACCGCATTGGGCACAGAGTCTGGCTCCACCTGTATTACCAGTAACAGCACTACCCAACGCATATTTGTTATCTTCTTGTTGACCTGCGAAAAGAATATTATTATTAAATAAAATAGTGGATTGAAAGAAAATTAAAAGATTTAATTTAAATTCAGTGATGAAATATTGTTCTTATAATAATTTCGTTTAGCTTTCTCACTTTTATAGTGACCATTATGACGATAGTGTCCATAGTATTTTTTTTTAATATTATCTTAATAGATTTATCTGAATGTGTTGTACTAGAATTATTATGTTATGCGTTATCTGTGGATAAAATCTTATAATTACGAGATAAATTGATCGTACTGTTTCTGTAATTATATTCTGTTTATGTAAAATTAGAAGAACAAATACAGCGACACAGTGATTAATTTAGATAACCGCGGCGCAACGTGAGTAATGCATTCTGTTTCGCTACACACTAGTGGGTAATTGTTCATATTATGAGACTCATTATGGCATTTATCTAGGCTCGATTGTTTTCTACAGTGTAATTGCGTCAATTAATTCGAGCAGACGCGTATTGCGTGACGCGGAGTCACTGGTCGTTGACGTCATTAGGATGTGCATACGCATATTTCTCGTGCGAAAAATGCAACTTTGTTAAACGCGTTTCGTCCATATAGTTTAAACGCAACTCATAAAAGTTAATGCGGCGTCTCATAACAAGACCCATTGTTAGTATGTACACTATGTTAAAGTTTCAAGTTTTTTCTTTCTTAAGACTCATAATTAGTTAAACAATAGCAACAAAACTTGGTTTATGTAACAGATGTTGATATCATATATCTGTAAAGACAATATGTGAGCTAGTAAACAATCATTTCCAATTTATCGGAACACCGGCCACATAATAATGGTGCGCACGTCAAACCAATCAAGGATCCAATTGAAGGGGTAACTAGGTGGACACAAGTCGACGCAATCGATCAGTCGCATCGCCGTCCGCCGATACATCTCGTTTATTGAAGCCGACATCGTGACAATAAAGTTAATTGGAGTATATTAATGACGGATCGTTAATAATAAAATAATAAAGATGACGTACGGCCTTTGGGCGTCGCAATTCGCAATTAGTGCGCCGCGGGGAGCACACCGGGTGAACGGGACTTGCTACACTGCCCACGAGGAAATAATTTGGCAGTAAATCTGTCACATCTCGTGGAGTTGGCGTTGTAACTTGTCTGTATATTATACTAGTAATGATGATGTGTAACGTAATTTTTGTGTTAAATTGTAAGTATTACTAAAATAGTAGCAGAATAAAAATGTTTTTATTTCTTCTAACATTATTTTAAAAAGAATAAAAAAACTTTATGAAGGCTGAATAACGGTATATATTCTGTTTATTTGAACGCGCTGTATGAAATTATCAGTCGGTTTAAAAAAAAAATTGGTTTATTCAAACGGAAGACAACAAATGGTAAGTGGCCGATGGACACTTCTACTAATACTATTACTTAATACAAAATGTGCACCGATAGCACCATTTGATTAAAACAAATAATTATACCCCTAATAATCTAAATCTAAAATATTGTAATATTTTAATATATCATGAGTGACACCGCAGAGCGCTACAAATAATGGAATAAATAAACAGCTATGATATTAATTAATAATTATACATTTATTCGGTTTACTACAAAAATAAAATAGTTTTTAATTTCAACTGGTCGTGAGAAACTTAAATAGCTTGAACGTTCATCGTCGATGATAAAGCAAGTCAATTCAACCACCCACCAGTTCTCACAGGATTATTATTATACTTGTGCGAGCGCAATTATTTAGTCGGGCAGCAATTAGAATTAATTAAAGTAACAATTAGCGAAGACCGAACAGAAGCACTTATGGGATTACGCTTTTGTACATTTTATTTGGACTTTATGTAACAAGCTTTTACTGAATATCGAAGATTTCCGTAATAATATAAGTGCGAATGTTTACATATTCGTTTGGGAACATGTGCCAGTATGATAATTTACGATCCGGTTATATCAAAGAATACATGAGAATATATTTACGTTTTAAATATGCAGTACCAAATATCACTGAAATCTTTAAATGGTATTTGGCATTGCAATAAGAAGTAAATTAGCCTTAATTCTTGAGCCTTGGTGAAATGTAGTTTACAACTTGTACCAACAGCGTGATAATATATAATATAATAATATATAATACTAAATTTAGAAAGGGCCTCTCATACTCCTCTCAAGTTGGTTGCCTAGAAAAATAGGTGGAAAGATCTAAAGTTAAAATAGCAAAATTGCAAAAAAGTCAAATTTACATACTTTTGTACTGATTTCTATAGCACATTTTTGCAATATCTTTAAATCTTGAGAGAAAACAAAGGTTTCGTTGTGACATTTCTTGTAATTCTCAGAAAGTGTGCAGTCACGACTTTTCTTTGTATAAAAAGTTGAATCTACAATGTTTGCGGTAATTCAAGAATCAGTACTTTTCCGAGGAATGGCTCACAGTGGATTCTAAGATTCCACGGTGTCGGCGGTTGGCGTGTTTTGTCCATTTGAGGCCATGCATGTCGTTAATGCTATAATTATGGAGCGACTGCGCGTCGTTCCAACAACCAGATCGATTATATCGATTCATGGGCTGACTCGCTACATTAGCGTTGCTGTTTACATCCTCTATGCACATATTTTAATAGTCGCTATTTGCACTTACAACTTGATTTATATTTCGAGTTGTTTTTGGTATGTATCCTCTAAATATACTCAACATATTAAAAAAACTATTCCACTTTGAAACAGATTCAATAAAGCTTCTAAGAGTTTCATTCGATTCATTTCCCAGCAGAGAAATATACATGTTTAATTATATCATCGCTTGCAATTATTTTATTCCCAGTATACCTTCTTGTAATAATTTCATCCGCTTATATTTACCAATATAACCTAACGCATGTTTATGTTCGAACGAATGCTATAAACACTTTCCGAGATTGGATACTGGTAATAAAAGATATTAATAATACGAAATTAACATTTCGCATGCGTATTTTCATTTTAGTGTAAAGGCGTATTATTTTCGTTTTATTACTGGTGCTGAGTTGAAAATTTCAAAGAGACTTGGCTACCGAATTGGTACACAGTGGTATGATTTCGCCAACACAGCCAAACCGTCGCCAACGTATTAAGGGACCGGAGTGAAAAGAAGTCCAGAATTACATGGAAAGTAATTTGTTTTGGCGTGAACCAACCCCCATTAGTTTTGCTATACAATAGCGGTACTTCTCAACAAAACAGTTCGTGATAGCACTCATATGGCTGCAGTAATTGCACTCGACTTTAGCTCGAGTTAACGCCACTTTGGCAGGAAATTGCTGGAAGACGCAAATTACGGTATAAAGTAATTTTGCAATTATTGCAATTTTCCGGACTTATTATTTTTTGTACCTAGTCAATAATCGCTTTATAGTATAACTTGTATAAAACTATTACTTTAACAATCTTGGTTGCCCTGAGAAACAATAATAAAAATGTATGTATATAATTAATACTAATATTTTAATATAAAAAATGATGTCTATATTATAATTAAATAAAATTGAAACGTTCCAAAAATTTAAAGATGTACATAATTCAATGTAACTATATATTCTTTTAATGTTTGAGGCTGTATTGGTTGGTATGTACGAGTTGTCGAAACTCACTAAAGCTCGTCGATATCTACCGAACAAAACAAAAAAAAATACATTGAGCTACATTACGTAGAAATTCGACCATTATCATACATACATATCCTCACGCCAGGTCCCTTACGGTGTAGGCAGAGAGACTTATCAGACTTTTATTTATTGATAACAAGCACTAAAGCTCGTCAATATTTACAGTACAGAAAACGATAGTTAATGGTTTTGACCTCTTCTATTTATATAGCTAAAGTAATCCAAGCTCTGTAACGTGACGTGACGTGACTGAGAATTTAGAAGCATAAAGTCTAATGTACCGCATCGGGTGTTAATGCGGAACACACCTAACTTGACCAATCATGCGAGTCTCCCATGTACGGGTAAAATGTTACAAATTCAATTAAATTTCAGGTTTTTGTAATTAATCTACATCACGATCGATTCACCGTAATTCCGTTCAATGCATCAATTTATTTTCAATCAAAAGTGTACCTTAAAAAACAACTATTAGCTTTAAGAGTTCAAGTAGTCAACGTAGCATGTTCGAAATCAAGTAAATAATCACGGTTCTATACACCGTATGTATGAGTGCGGTAGATTCCCAAATGAAGAATGAAGAAAAAAAATGATGGCAAAAAAAAAAAAAAACAAATAGGTATCTTTAAGTTCTTCAGGTATTTTGTTGAAATGCGGTAGCCACACAGAAAAAAGATGACATAAACAATTAGAAACATGAAATATCCATGTTTCATTTTTAAACGTAAATTTTGTAACAATTTTCAATTCATTATTTAAAATCAAAATTATATTCCTTTGTGCATGCTGTTTGCACCTGTAATTGAGGTGACACTTGTCTCTTTTTTGTATTAGCATTTA
>DWPP01000780.1:0-10165 GCA_018251735.1 Eantis mithridates tamenund
CTTTCAGTGAGCTCGTGAGGTACCCAAATATCGAGCTTTTTTGTGTACCCAGCTTTTTTCAAATGCGCCAAAACTGTGGCTCCGCCGAAAGAACCGCTCCGGCGAGATGGAACACCGTCTGGTTTTTAGTGGGTTGGAGTTCCACACTCCCTCCGCCGGCCCAGTGGCGGAGATAGTTCGACCGAGATTTCCTGACGTGAAAAAAAAATACAATGTCTTGGCAATGTTACTAGATGATAAAATTATAATTACCTACTTTTTTTACAAAATCGAATAACCCATATGTAAGTATAGCTCTCACCAAAGCATTTTGCTACATTATCTTCAATTTTGAATAAGATAATACAAACATCCACCTTCATTTTGTTTATCCCTCAATTTAGAACCTACATACCTATCAACTTAACATGCCTCGTTTTTATTTTTAGTAGTTATCCTTCGTGGTTGAAATTCGACCACCATTTGAAGATCCCAAATGGTTGAACGATAAACCATAAACAAAATAGTTCTATAGTATATTAAATCTATTTTCAGCTTGACTTTAAAATGTCAAAATGTCGAACTTTGTCAAATTAATTGTGATTATTTTTACCTTTCTAAAGCATATTATAAAAAATTGCTTATGCAAACATTTTCCAATTAATCATTAAACATGTGCCGTATTTCGTATTCCTCTGATTGCGTAATTTTATTTATTTATTTTACGTTTATTTTGGTATCTTTAAAGTATTATCAAATTTCGGCCACTAGCGATCTCTAGAAACCATAAAAATGCACTCTGAAATATTTTTGATTAATTAATGTACCATTGATTATATTAAAACACGTTAAAATACTAAAATTTTTTTTTTAGAAATGACCGGGGGATTTTCCTTATGTAAAAAATAATAAACAATATACACATTTGTTTTCTCTATAAATGGTTCATCATCATCATCATCATCATCATCATCATCATCATCATCATATCAGCCTATTGCAGCCTACGGCTGGTCATAAATAGTTAATATATATGAATTTAATGAAGTCATTGTAATACGTTTGTACTCTTCATCAACCCATTTCCTGCTCATGCCTGTGCCCAGCAGTGGGCACAGGTCTCCTTTCAGAGAAGGGTTTAGGCCACCGTGCTGGCCAAATGCGGATTGCAGACTTCACATGCCTTCAGGAACTTTCTTAGAAACTTTTAAGTATGCAAGTTTCATTACGCTGTTTTGTCACCAAATATGAATCCAGTATCGAACCAACTCAACCATCACTGATAATTTGTACTCATATTACTGCAAATAAATTTAATAAAATTCCATATAAATTCATAAAACTATTACAAGCCCTTTGCACGAAAATAAACAAATGTTTTTTTGTTGAACACATTAACTATAATTTAAGATTTTACAGCAAAAAGATGTAAGCTTTCATGTGCATTTTTACTTTTCGATCTCAGATTACTCTTAGCTATAATATTTCAGCCACTTTTACGCAACGTAAGCTTGTCTTAGTCCTTTAAAGTGCTTGTTTGAAAGAATGTTTAAAAGCTAAATATTAAAACTTACACGAGAATAAATGTAAAAGCTATATTGATAAAAAAAAAATGGAATTACGTGAAGTCTTACAATGTGTAATGCTATGAGCGAAATACGGAACAAAAAACTGTATAGTTCACACTTTGTTAAAACTAGTTGGCATTTTTACTTATGTGCATATTGAAAGAAAATCTGGAAGCGAGTTAACAAATTGAAGTAGCGTGATGATGGAAATTTTATTTTTTGAGAAAAATTGTTTGTTTTCATCACTAGCCCTTTCATGTTGTTACAGTAAATTACATTACTCCGTATGCATTACATTATATTAGATTACAGTAAAATAATAGTGTAAATTAATAGTAGGTCAGATTTGATTTCCCTTTCAAAATAACAAAGGAGAACATTGTTCGTAACTATTCAAGGAGGATGCTGAAATGTTACTGAATCAAATTAACTATCTATAAAGTTCCGGTTATAGAATCAAACGTATAATAGAAGCACAATTTTCAATTTGCAGAATATCCATTTCCTAACTAGGCTTCTGTTTACCTGGGAAATCCCGACCCCTGCTTACGAATGCACAAGACGTTGGGGAGCCTAAGGAACGTGTCTTATACAAACAAATAACAAGTATATATTTTTTTTCAGGTATAACATGACAAAAAGAAATGCTGCCGAGTACGGTTAAGAAATCCGAACCATTTATTTTATAGACAGATTTAAATACGCATAAATTTAAATTGGTAGATACCACTGCTTTAAACTAAAAATAGGTAATATGACTGTTCTGGTATCAAAGGGACTTGCATAGACGGACATTGATAAACATTCCTGCCCAATCGATGGGCAAATAAAGGTGTAGATACATTAGATTTTGAGTCCGGCCGAATAAGTAAATTAGAAATTACGAACAGATATGTTTACCATAGAAATGGCTTAAAGGGATTTATACTGAAACATTACATTAGATAATCTTTTTCTTGAACATTGCAAAGAAAAGATTGTTATATCTTTAGAAAGTATACTCTTTTCGCTCTAGAAAAGTATTTATCGCGTCGTTTAGTCGCTTCTCGTCGGACTGGTCGGTAAAGTGGCTAGATAGATGTGTAGAGGGCGCGCGCAATCGAGCCACAGGCCTTACTTTCCCCGGCGTGGCTAAAAATAGACGCTCGAGATAGAGTAGCCAACCTTCGCAGAACGTACGTATACATAGGACTAAAGCAACTATAAGAAAGTTCTTTCCGCGTTCGCACTTCACTTCTTGTTCTGTTTAACTGTTTTCAAGATACGTGTCAAATAGGATTTATTTGTGTGGTATACACAGTTCTTCTATCATACTTTAATCTGGACAAAGAGTACGATATCTCTATTTACGCTATGTTTACCCTAGAATGTTTTCATACTTCTACGTATAAAAACAATAATACAAGTTCATCTTATAAAATTATAGTAATAATGAAATATAATTTATGAATCGCTTGTTGATTGTTTTAATGCAATGTAAAAATAGATTTAATTGAATTCAAAATTCAATTCAAAACATTTAAGTATTTCATAACGTACATATGTACATGTATGAATAACAATAAATAAATATTTAATATGATTTGAATAACATTAAAAAGTTCGGTTTCAATGGAATAGAAATGTTACATAATTTGAATGTAGGTACGGGCAAACAGAATGTTTTTGTCTAAATAAGTTTAGGTACCATGTGTTTACTACTGCTCTAACGAAACGAGTAAACAAACAGCTTGGCGTCACGTATGAATGTTCTATAAATAAATCCCTTTGTTATATGAAATATAAAATTTGTTTACTTGGGTCATAGTTAATGGTCAAGGGTATAATAACGTAAACAATTTTCCTTCTAATATATATAACCGACATACTATCGATTTATTATTATTAGTTTTTATTTAGTTTATTAATATTGGACGCAATAAATCTTAAATAGATATTTAGATATACAGGTAGAATTAAATAGTAAAACGCAGCAGTATTTTTGAGTGCAAAAGTTTTCTACAGCAGAAAGTATATTAGTTCCATTTGACATTAATATGACCATAGCCAATAATTCATGTTTATATCCTTTATGATAAAACTATATAATAGTATTTTATATATATATTTTTTTTTACTTTATTTCTTTTAAATACAGAAGAGGGTCTGTCTCTTTCCACTCTTCTTCGTCTTTCGCTTAAAGCCAGCCGACAGTCGTAAGCTAGTTTTGACCCATTATCGGCTGTATTTCGTCCACCTGACACAAGGCCTACGTCTTGATCTAGTAGGTACCTCTCGGCATCTCAACATTGAGAGAAAATAAAAATAACATTATTGTTTACTTTTATTACAGAATGTCCGCCCGCTGCAGATGGCATGGAAAGGTTTGCGTGTCCTACGCCTGACCGCCAGGGCCGCTACCGATGCATTGATGACCACGTGCTTTGCGACGGGTTTATTGACTGCCCTAATGGCGAAGACGAAGACAGACAAGCTTGCATGTTCTATAAAACGGTACGTTCCTTCTACTACAGACATATACGAGTATCATAACATAGCACTACTATTGATAACCCGAGGAAGATCACGGGGAATGATTGGTTTCCGAAGCAGCAGGACTGAACGAAGTGGACTTCATAAGGCTGATGGTTCGACAGTAAGACGTTATAAACGATAGTTATTATAGTCTTTATATTTTAAAAAACACTTTATATATAAAATATAATGTTGTAGGTATGTGTTGAAAACTATAACGATCTGATATTTCTTTTTTACAGACTAAGGCCCACCTGGATGTTTTGGCTGATGCGCTCCTACGGTGGGCGCGCGGGCGCTAAAGCATCTACTCTCGGATTCCAAAACCATTAAACTCCAACATTCCAAGTGCTACGGACTTCATATAGACTGACGATCGGCCATGTGCTGTTAAGCATTCAGTGAAAGCTGCTAATTCCCTCTTCAAATATTTGGACGCAACCAGTCAAGTTAACTAACTGAGCGATAAACGTATTGAAACATATCAAGTAGTGGTGCAATCATTGCCATAAACGTAACCACTAAAAGTGTAGTGTAAGGATTTCGATAGCGATCGATAGCGATACCTACGAACATCAAGATATAGGAAGGAGATGGAGATAGTGATGCGATCTGGTTTCGTCCTTATAATTAAACTTTCCGCAGCTGATTTATTTCCTGAGTATTTCGTACCTTCTAGCACTAAATACTAAAATGTGAGACTGGTAGTCGACATTGTTAGTCGGTAGAAGTACAGTATATACATAAATTAATATTTTAGAGTAATAGTTCTTCATTTGATGAAACATAAATGTTATTGTCGGTTTGTTAAAACATTTATTCACTCTATGTATTTACTCTGTATTAAGTTACTGCATTCCTTATTATAATGAGGGTTGTAAAGTAAATAAGAGATCTGTAAGAATGTGTATATAGATAAAATTAATTATTTATATTACTTTGATTATTCGGCCTACTGGGCTAACGGCGCCCATATCCCGCATATGTTTCTTAAAACACTCGTTATGTATGCTACTCATTATTGCTTATCATCATACGAATATACCTGCACGTTACTATCACAAAGAAGCTTTCTATGTGAAATTGATACTCAAACGGCCATCTTCAAGGCAGCTATAAAATATATCGATAATATTTACAAAATACGAATATATAAGAATTTTATCTCGTTTGTTTTGATACTACTAACCATAAGTCGTTGACGAAGTGTGCACTTTCCTCGGTAAAATGTAGTTTCGACCGAAAGTGCATGTTGTTATCGGTAGCCCAACAAGTCTGAACAGTTATCGAGTCTAGACGTTAATTAGTTCCTATAGTTTATCTGTCATTTTATTATTTTAAGATAATTCCTTTTTAGATAAAGCTGGCTAGTCATCTTGTTGTTGTTGCTATGTCGTGTGATCATTATACTTATAGTTATTGTTCTATCTTTCAAAATCAGTCTCAATTCTTTTTGCTCCCAAAATGAAGAGAATTCAGTGGCATACCAGTTCCAAATAATAAGTTTAGTACCCAATTAATTCAGAAACAAAAATACTCAATGTATTTTATACAATAATTGTTGTTTAAAGTTATTTTTCTAACACTGTTGTTCACGTCCACTATTAGCATTTTAGTTAAGATAAGGTAGATATATCAATAATACTTATTATTGATATATCGAAGTAGATTTAAATTCATACAATTTTCGAAATATTGATAAGTATTTTTGTCGTTTTGCTTATAATGTAGACAAAACTCCTATTTTACTTAATATATAATTAGATTGTCCTATTATTATGATTCTGCTGCGTTTTGTAGTAGTTTAAATAAATATTATAAATGTATTATTAGATAAAAGTAGATTTTGGTGTATAGAAACGTAGTATTGCACAAAAAGTATAATACTAGTAGAAAGAATAATTTAATAGCACTACGTTTTCTGTGTAGTAGCAAATATAGGAAGTGAGTTGTATTTAAACACAAAATATAACACTCACTCGTAATATCTATCGATTTATAATTCTAGTATTAAACCCTACTAATACCAAAACTATTAAACATTATGTAGTTTGTTGGACGTGAACATAAGTGCGCGTTTATGATAAATCTTTTGCGAAATTGAGGAGGCCATCAGAGTACCTCAACATTAATATTCTTTAAGATGATAATTGCTTTAATACCTACAGACAATCAACAAAAAGGAGTTATTGTCGTGTAGATTAGATTACTTTGAACACAATAGGACTTAAAAGTATATTTAATATATATTTATAAAATACCGTTGTGGTCTGATAGAACTTTAGTTCTTGAGCCATCAGATTCTATGGTATTTTGTGATAAATTTTATTAAGCACGTATTCCTGATACCAGTATCAAATGATAGCTACAACAAATTTAATAAAAGAGTTTGCTTTGATGAATTGATTCGCTTAAGATTTATCATGCAATTATCGACTGCGTTATTTAATTAAATTTCTTTCTCTGATCTCAATTTGTCTGTATACATTTTTGCTTTATAATTTTACACCACAGAATTTATTTCAGCTTATATTTTATAAATTGTAAGTTAATTTTTAACTTCTTAGTAAAAAAAACTCAACATGAAACGAATATTATTCCTAACAAGTACAAAATAGTTCCTCTTCTACGTGCAAGTTGTTGCATCGCAGTGTACTCGTATGTAAGGCGGTCGCTCAGGATAAGAAAGAAAAATGTGCCAATGAATTCTCTTGTGGTACATGTCTGTCAATTATTCATAGTAACTATCATAAAATTTTGAAATATTTAAGTATTTTATTGTTATCATGTGAATAATTTTACTGCCTACTTACATTATATTTATTGCTTCCTATTCCTTTCACATTCCAATATTTTCAACATTCCTTTTATTAATGTTATTATTACGATTTTTTAATTATTAAAGTGCTTTTAAGTTTATACATATATGTATTATTATCAGTTATTAGAACATAATGTAATGCTAATGAATATATTAATGTAATTGCACTCAAAATTTGCCTGTTTCGTATGTGCACAGCAATTTATTGTGATATTTTAAATTATAGAGGTTAAGATTTATGGACACGATCTCAGGAATAGACTATGTACCTATCAATGTGATTATTAAGTTATTTACATGTAATACGTTAAAATGATGGGTGTCTGTATGAAATACGGGCTAATCGTGTCTACTGTTGAAGCTTGCTGACAGCTATGTATCGGCTAAATCATTTGTTGCATCGTTTCTCAAATTATAAGTGCAATTTAAGAAAATTATAATTTGTTGTACAAAATTAGTTAATATTAAACATCTAAGTGACCTAACTTAATGATATAATTTGAAACGTTAGCAATTTTCGTCAATTTTATGTACATAAGGATTTATGGAAATACTATTCAGCGTACGATTCGTAGCATCCTGCTATCTTTGGAGTTGTTTCGTTAAAGACCGATGTTAAAAATGGGTAGCCCTGCTCGTAGCCGCCTGTGTGGTCCAGAATCTGATGTTCGACTAGAACAAAATGACTCATTTAAACTGAACTGCTACGCTACGCTACATTTTAAAGGCACAAATTTGAGCATAACTTGTCTCGGATAAATAACTAGTCGATGGAACCTTCAAACACAAATTTTCGTTCAAATATATTTTTTTATGCATTTGGAGAAATATGTATTCTATTTTCATTTAGTTCTCTATGCTCATCTTTGTTACCTGTAGGTTATACCAACTTTATAATTATCTCTACGCTCAATTGGAAGGAATACTTCAACAAGAAAACAATATTTTTAGATGTCACACTTGTAGTTGTTAAAATATTCTACTTTTATTAATTTTGTCTGCCACATACCTAAATCGATTAACATATTTTGCATAAGTTTGTCGTATGCAATTTATGAGGTTTGACATATACTTACAAAGAAAACTATAAATTTTCATCCGCTGTTTTCTTGAAGGTATACCATCTTGTTTAGAAATGCAACTATTTTTGTAGATACTTATATACTTTTGAGTAATAACTACCACTAGACAGAGATTTACATATTTTCTCATAATGTTATGTTTGCCAAATGACAAACAATAAGTAAATATCCATTACCGCACAAACAACTTTGAGTCTTTCTAAAAAGTATACATTAAAGAATAATAAAAAGCAATTCACATTATACTACTGACGATCGTCACTCAGGCTACCCGCTCGAGTCGTTGTCTGCATAGCTTAAATGAATAAAATGAATAACTCTGAGAGAATATGTAGGTACTTGATGATCATTCTCAGTTAATTTCTTGCTATCTATCTGTTCCGAACACCTCTTGACAACTATATTCTCTCCGAGAGTATTCCTAACTTTTCCACCGTGTCATAGGTGAGTTGCCTTAACATTTCGCAGAACGTGTATAAGCAACTCACATGGCTATAATCTTATAACGACTACGCTATTTTGTAGGCGTAATATACTTTTTGACTATTTATTATGTATTGTTAATTACTATATATGTTGTACTTATTAAGATAAAAAAATCGAAAAATAAAAATAAATGTTAATAAATGCCTCAGCCAGATGACAGAAGTGTTTTATTTCATTAATTTCTTTAAATAGGTATTCAAATATTGTATAATTGGTGTTATTTTAAATTTCATTTTTTATTAAATGTTAGTAATAATATTATCTTTTCATAAGATTTTAATGAAAACGGAACCAACTATATAAGAAGTTCTTTGAGAAGTTTATGTTAAACTCAATATCTAAAATCATATCACTCGAGAAGAAGAAGCACGGCAGGTCTGTAAGGATGAGATATTTGGCACTCCGTGCTCTCTGCCTACCTCGTAAGGGACCTGGCAAGAAGATATGTGTAAAATCGTATCAAATCTAAATTGTTAAAAATTACATTACGGAAAAAAGGTTGCATATTTTCTCATTCCACGGACCTACATACATGTTGTGGTCTATTTTACAATTACCAAAGAAATTCCATTTATACGATTTATATTAACTTTTGACTATATTGACTACTTACAGTAATTTCATATTTATATAATTATGTATACTTATACTAATATTTGGTACGGTATATTTTTATATTTTCATTTACATATCTAAAGGAAATATGTAAAATGAAGACTTTGTCAGTATAAAAATCATAATGCTTACATTAATATACTTACCTAAACTTCGCAGGAATGCCTAAATTAATATAAGGTTTAATACCTAAAACGATAAAAACCCCTAAAAAATGTTCATATCGAGAGTTTAAAGGGTAACCTTTACCTTTAAAGCTCTCGACATTTTAATAGAATAATATGTAGGTAATTATACAAATATGAGCCAATAATTGCCACAAACTTGGGAAAACCTCTGTCCAGAAGTAGACATCAATACAATACCTACTTATTTATGAGTGGACTACAATATAATATGCGCCATTTATTGCGCTAATTTGGAACTGAAATTATGCTTGCTGGAGGGCGCCAACCAACATACACCTTTTATCCATAAAGCTAAGCTTACACCAGAGTATTTTTGCACTACGTTACATAGCGACGAACCGCTTTAATGTTCACGGAAACGAACTGATTATTAGAGGTGTAAAAGTAACGAAATAAAGCATACCTTACATTTATATAACGAATACGTATAGCTATTACTTCCTGTTACTATCGCATCGTTAATTTTAATATCTCACGGCAAAACAATTATAACAAGGCACATCGAGTAGTTTTATAATATTCTTTATTTACAGAACAGCGAGAGTATGTTAATATCACTGTAAATATCGCAATCTAAACAATTGCCAAAGAAAAAAATGTATTTTTCTTAACAAAAAACATTTTTTTTTTGTAACGTACCATTTTCAATAAATACATTACCGCGATGTAATTGAGAAATAATATTTTTATATTTTTTTATATAATCAACATACGATTTCAAAACTGGTACCTACTTGCGTTACTTAAAATATGTGTGTACCTTAAGTACGAAACATGCGAGTAACGAATACATTCGTGAGTAATACGTTACTCGATATTAGATGGCGCACCCTTAAGGGCGTTCGCTGCGTTAAGCGGGTGCCCGTCGCGGATGCCCGACGCGGATATCCGCGCCGTGCGCCCGCTTACTCC
>DWPP01000781.1:0-10159 GCA_018251735.1 Eantis mithridates tamenund
GTTACTGATTTTCATTTATAAATCACCAATTTGTCCCACGGGGCACGAATCCCCTGTTAAAAATGAAAATGCCTAGAACTAATATAGTGTACTATATCACATTGCATAAGTGCGGATGAGCGGAAATCTAGATTACAAATGTTTTCAAAAACCGTTTGGATGATAAAAACTATTAGGCATACCTTGCCTATAAAAGTTAGATAAAGGCTTTACATAAATATCTCTTTATGATGTCTCCTGAATTTTGTATGCCTAAAAGACAATATTTTAAAATTTTGATGGTATCATTAGACATGTGACAGTAATTTTGTTTTTAAGCATTATTGATTATGTTAAAATAATAAGAATTTTTTTGATTTTGTCTACTATTGCAACTCCAGTTCAGTCTATTTTCGAATGTCCAATCATTAACGACCAGCGGTATATATAGGTTTATGGGATAAGGCGGATTGCATTAAAACATACTTTAATTTTTCAAATACTTTTTTAATGTAATTATAATTTCTCTACATATTTACAAGTTATTATTACACAGCTTACTATCGCTTCATTATTAATATACAATGACTGTCTTCAATAAATACATTTGCACTATTTACAACTATACACAAAATAATTACGTACAATATCTTAAGTAGTCAGTCATTTCGAATATTTTGGTAATCGTTAAAATCTATATAAATTCTTATTCCTTGATATATTGTAATTAGCATTCGAATAGCTGTGACTTGACGTTGATATCAAACAAATATTAGATTTTAATCGGAAAGCATTAACAAGGCGAACAACAATTGGCTATTAAACTATTACTCAATCACTAAACTCTTTATCTACCAATTACATCTGAACGATCTATAATATCTACCTACACTAACAATAAATATCTGACATTTATTTATTAATATAACAATACTATATTATTTACAAGCTCATAGTTTTATCACATTTAACGGGTCCGCATCATACGGAATTATAAACTAAGCCACAACTAACACTCAGGTTGTTAATAAGGTCGCCAAACCGACTTGTGTGTTGATATCGTACCATTGCTAATTTTCGTGGAAGTGGGACTAGTCGACAATACTCGCGTCGTGCGTTGTGATGGCGCCTTCAACTCGTTACGATGTCGTGGTCGGTCAGAGACCGTCGAATCTGCTGCTTGTACTTGTTTCATCTCCTGCAGCTCAACATTGGCCGGTCGAGTCGGATGGAAAGCAGATTTTACTACCTCAATAGGCTCCTCATCTGACTCATCTGATATTGTGGCATCATGAGTAGAGTTGACCTCTGATTTGGAATCCGCTTTGGATCTCGGACTTGCATTGATTATACTTCTAGGACTTCCACTCTGTCTACTGCTCGTAGGTGATAATCTAGCACTCGATGTGTCCATAGAAGAAACATTGCTTTGTAAATGCCTTAATGCATCGTATGGGTTAATACCATTTTTAAGCGCAAGCTCTGCTGGTAAGGATTTCAGAGCAAGTTCCGCTGGGTGTGGTGTGAAAGGTAAAAGTCCATTTGGAGGTAAGAATGCCCCTGGCGACGGAATCAGTCCAGCTGGCGGAAGATTGGCCATTGCTGATGGGAACGGAAATAGTTCAGCGCCAGGAAGCGTTACTGGCGGCGTAGTGAGCGGTGCGGCTCCACCTGTGGACAAAAAACACTCAAGTTCAGTAAACGAATTTGCATAACTAACGTCGTGCTCTTTGCTACTTTCTGATATAGCAACATGACGTAATATGAAGAACGTGTCCCCAGGGGCATCTCAGGGCTCGCGGGCACTCTGTCGATTCCCTGAACAACGAGGGTGCATAATCGTACTAAGGATAATGTACAATCTGTAGGCGTTTAAAGGCGGCTTCACCAAAAGGGATGTTTTTTTAGTGCGATATTGGGAGGGTGAGGGTGCAATATTTATTTATCCGAATGCGACGTCGTTCTTTACGATCGAGACACGACATTCCGGCGTAATTCGGTCGGATATGTCTCCTTTGCGAGAAGGCTCGCATTAGCGATGCGGGGCACGTGCGGAGGTGCTGCCGGCGACACATGTGTGCGGTACAAAGCCGGTTCCATCGCGATAAGGAAGCGCGCTATCTCTGCTCCGAGTGGACAAAGAGGGCTCGAAACGTGAAATTTTCATTAGTAGCTGTGTTCAAAAAGTTCTTGTAGCTACCGTGCAAGCTTTGATTCTCGATAGCGTGTAAGAGAAGCTGGCGCATAAAAAGGACACGATGGAGGCGCAGATTGGGCCACAAAGAGCTCGGAGGTGGTGCGACGCTCGGATATCTTTTGCACTTTTTATATTTGCAGCAGTGGCAGTGCACAGACCACTTTAAAAGGCATCAGGGTGGGTGGGGTTGTAACTAGGGGGTAATTTGGTGAGGTGGGGGCCAATATCGACGTCGTGCCTGATTGAGGTGATCCTGACTGTTGGATTTGATTTTCCTTTTCCCTCGAAATTATTTTTAATTAAGCACGGCCACCAATTCCCAATACCGAGATTGAGTACTTTTAACTCCAGTTATGATATAGGTATAACACGATTGTTTTAAAACATCAAGTTTCATATTTCAATAAAATTATCATGAACTGGCTCCTACTGAAAATGCATTGGAGATGGATGAAACAGAGTGAACACAACGGTGCACGTAATAGCTGTGGGTATAGACAGAAGCAGTCTCAAAGTTTTGCAAATCTCTCTGTTAAAACGAAGCGTACGTTTAATAAAAGTCGGTAGGTGTTTGAGTACAACGCTCCTCGCGTTTCAGCGTCGGAAACAAAAAGTGGCTGGTGGCGCGGTCGCCTACATTGGAATAAAATTGACTCCACACTCTCTCGAACGTGAAGGCGATGCTTTTTTGTACGTTTTCTGCTCTGAACCCCCTTCCCCCGACGAGGGAACTTCAGCGGGTGGTTTTGCTTCGGTCGGACCGGTGTTGTTTTGCACCGCTCAAGAGGAGCTTCTTTTATTTGAGCCGCTTTTGCGTTGTACGGCCTTGAGGGTGGTTCTGCTGCGAGCAACATGTTTTCGAGTGTTGTTTGCTAAATCGGGAATTTTTAAATTAACGAACGGCAAATAATTCGCCGATTGGAACTTTCAGAGGAACCGGATCCTCGAAGCGAGCGCTTGTAATCTACATGTACGTTTTGGAATTATCCGCGCTTTGTAGTTTTCTTTATGTTCTTGTGAACAAAATTAATTATGATGTAGATTCTAGTTTGGAAAAAGTTGTTATATAACATGTATATGAGATATAAACTTAAAATTATTACTATACCTTTTACTAAAGCAGCTGGGTCTCTCATTTGGGGCGGCCTGAAGTAATCTGCCCAGGCGTAGTTAAGGTACGCAGCATCTAACCAGCCAGGGTTCAATAAGAACGGGCTGAAAGCTCCAGGATGTCCGTAGCCGTAATCTAGAACAAAAGAGATTTTCTTTAGTAAACGTATTCAAATTAGCTTTATTACTTAGTAATAAAGCATTTAATCTAATATTTAACGTGAATATACTTAAACTAACGATTACTTGTTGAAAATAGTTAAATCTGACGACACGGACTTGCTTATTTCGTCTGGCCTTCACAAGGAACGAGTTATGACGTCAGACCGTGATGTCCACAAGATAGTCGCAATCATCGAACTCACAAAGGATAACCGTAAAGGCGGCGACACGCGGCCCGAGCACTGTTTACCGCGTCCGCCTATAACAAGGGGCCTGTATACAAAACGAGCCGGTTTACTACTGCAGTTAGCCGGCATCTCTGTGCCATACGTTTTTACGACCCTCCACCGTCACGTTGCCTTTCGCCTTTCAGCTAGCGAAACGCTTTTTTATTTGTTTAATCGATAGCTACTGAAGACGCCACACCGACGTCTATTTCCAGCTTTATGGTGTTTTTAATCCAGTCGCGAGTCATCTCAATCGATGCGATCAGGTGTATCGACATTTTTATTACGGGATTAACTATTTACGAGCACTCTGCTACTTTGTTTTGAATTACGGCAGCTTAGAGACTCTTCTGATGTTTATTGTTGTGCAAGTTTTTGAGTAGTTGCCCCGGATTCTGTAATCTAAACATGTTCTTGATTGCTCGCAGTCCTTGTTTCTCAGTAAATAATCAGGTGTGTCGACATTTTTATTAGACATTTGGAATGTTTGTAAAGATCGCTTTATTTCTGTACACAATCCGTTAGGCCGGGAGATTAGCGAGTGTTTCGGGCGAGCGTTTCCCAAATCGCGGGCATTTTAAATTAAGAACGTGATGGATGGCCCGTCGTGCTGTCACGTGGCAATCCGGCAGAAGAACGCTTGGCATCATGGAACAATAATAAGTTAAATGTGGAGCTCGGAAACGGCTGCTCCATTTGTTAATGCCAGTATTCAATTAAATTCAGTTCCCCAACCCTTTACACATGCGGGACTCGGAATATTAACGCGGTAACGAGATCCGCTCTTAATGTTGGTAAACTTGGAGCATTTTAGATGTGTATTTTATGTGTTTTATTAGTGTTAATCATTGAAGACTTTAAGGAGCATTAATGTGAAAAGAAATTGACGCTTTTAGGTTGTCTTTCCAATTTTTTCTATGATATTAAATCAGTAAGTCATTAGTACAATAGGTACAATGGTATTTTAGATACATGGAAAGTTTTTGAACTTTACAAAAAATCCACAATCTATTTAATCAAGTGATTATCTTAAAATATGATGTCTTCAAGGCAACCGATTGTACCACGAGGACAATAAACTGGTGAATGATACGACATAAGTGTCAAAACGGGCGTTAAATATCGTTCGGATGAGATGCGAGCGTATGTCACTCGTAAATTAATGTAAGATGCTGGGCGCATGTTGAATAAATGGAATCAGAGTATAAGTTATTGCTCATAACATCGGACGGGGTGGCGACTGTATCTACAACAAACACCGCATTTTTATTGTCTCCACACTGCGGGTTTATTAGTTTTGATCGTCGACGGTTGTGATGTACCGTTCGTCCAAATTAATGGTACTCGTAATATTAATCATGTCTTAATTTATGGTTATTCTTTTTGTAGTGTCTGCTCGAATTGAGACCGCATTCGATTTTGTACACTTCTTTATTTAGTTCGCCCCAAATGCAATGTCAATTGAAGTTTGTGTAGGAGTGTGGGTGTAAATATTTTCATTACCTTATGTTATAGTATTATTGTACTTTTTAATTCTTTATGTATTAATTTATTTTATCTGTATTTGTAATTATGTATTTTGGTTTATGTGGGTCTTAGTTAATAGTAATATATATATTGAAATTTTATTATTATTATTATTACCCTTTCACATCATATTATTATGGTCACATATTATTATGGTCACATAACAGGTTTAATAGTAGGACTCTTGTACTATTAGTGATTTATATTTATTTATTGTTTAATTTATTTTTATTTATAGTACTTTAGTTAGTAACAGTATTTACCTATGTGTATTAGGTAAATTATTTTTTTGTTTGTTTTGAAACGAATATTTAGAACTTTTGCAACTTTAGGAAATGTATCAAGAAATAATTATGTAAATACCACATATTGCACATTACAACCGAATAAAAAGTCTACGATTAGGGGATTGCTTGTGTCAAGCTAGTTTTAGGGCAGATCATTAAGCCTTAGTTGGGAAGTAGGGTTGAATTTTAATCATCGAGCGGCTCCTTCGGTTATGAGGGTCGGCGTGGATGTGGTACGGCAGCAGGGGCATAAAATCCATATTTTAGAGGCGGGCGGGTGAACCGGGCAGATCAAACGGGACTTTACGACGCTGCCCCGAGATTGTTTACATCTGTTACGCGTCCGTGGCCGCACCATGAAACTTGGTAACCGCTGGTACTGCGACCGTGATATTAAACACCCCGGTTGCGTTGCAAAGTTTAGGGTGCGAATTCGCAACATTTGCGAATTACTGGGTTTGCGTCTTTTAGGCCTAGTTAAGTTATTTTACTGTATTATTAATAATGTAACACTATTACTGTAATAAGAACGTAACCTAATCATATTGTCACAGATTAATTCGGAAAGACGTTCTTATTGTTTAAATCTGTTATGTTTAAATTGACCACAATGAAAACGTCCTTCAACAATGCTCTTATAGATTGAAATTAACGCATGCTCTTAATTATTACTATTTTACAACGTATTGATTTAAATTATGTAAATAATGCAAAAATACTTGTAGGAATCTTACGCAAAAAATTATAGATTTTATTAACTGGTTAAAAGTCAGTTAATATAGTAGACTGGAACTGAATTTTACTTAGGAGTACTCAAATAAGACTTTTTAGAATATATTCTATTTCTATAATTATTTATTTATTTTTTATAATTTGACTACGTTTTTCTGTTGGTTAAGGTAATCTTTAAACAAGTGCTTTGTAAAGAAATTTTAGAGCTAAGCGGCGATAAACATTAGGTTAGATTCTCCGCTCTACCTTGGATTATTTTTATGTTTTCGGTAACAAAATATGATCTTTAAAAATCTCATAAAACCTAGATTATTAGCGGCACTGGAATTTTGATACGCACTAATAAATCAACGAAACGGACGCTGCCAACAGTAGAGTCGATAGCTATACCTACATAAAGCTCTAAACAGACGGTCTGCATTACAACTGCATGCCAGCTGCTAAATTGCAGTAGGGATATACATAATCTATCAATGGTAAGCATAACTAAATCCAAACTGAAAATGGACTGTACAGTCGGTATTTTATGTGCATAACTGCATTGAAACTGCAAACCGCCTGCGAAGTTGCGGTTAATGTAAAGTCCAAAGAACTTTTATTTTAATTAGAGACCGCAGTCGTTTTACAGGTTCAATACTTAAATTAAGACGAGACATTTAATATAAGACAACTGCAATTTAACCATCTACATTGGATAAGCGTAGTGGACTAAGCTTCAGATCCTTCTCTTCAGTTCCTTCTCTGGCTATGGGGAGATTCTCTAGTCTAGTAATGGAACCAAACTGAAATTCAAACTTCACTCTTCCCCCCGGTTACTAATGCCGGTAACAGGTGCTAATTCAATATCTACAAATTTCATCTTTCCCGCTGATTGTATCCACTAGTAGACCATGTGGGTAGACCTTAATAATTAGTATTAGTCCGGTGTGGATTGATCGTTATTATCGTCATTATCTCCAAACCTTTGATGTTTATGTTCGAGGATGTTAGTTTTTCCGCATACTGTCGTTTTTATTATTGACCGAAGTTTGGGCGCAACGTCTGTTTATACAGACGGTCTCGGTGTGCGTTGTAACACGAAAATAGATTTGTGGTGTCAAAACATTTTGATTCTCGGTTGATTTGTAGATTAGTTGATGTTTCAATTAACGAATGTATGTATGTAAATGTGAGTACTTTTAAAATGTTAGTGTTCCAGTCGATTTACAAATGTACTGAATAATGTTGGTACTTTTAAATTGTTACTTTGTTTTGACGAATATTAATGATTGCTTGAGTTTAATATTATTCAGAGTAACTAACATTTAAATTAGAGTATACGACAGTTCAGTTTAATACATTCTTAATAAAACTGTATTATTTTCGTAATGAATGTAATGTAATGAACTGATTTTTTTTTATGACATTTAGATTATTTATAAAAAATAATGATAGTGAAAGTATTATATTTGTATTGTGCTTATTTTTTCTAAATTATTCAGCAGCTTATATGACTTCAAAATACAATAAGTTACTATAAATTACTTAAATACATTTGGAATTAACTGGTCACACAAAACTTTCATGACCCTATTACGTATTCATAAAGGTAATATTTAATATATAATTTATTAAAGATGTCAAAAACTCCTTGAAAATCCTTAAAAATTTTGCTAAGATGCATTAGCGTAGTAGGACCCTTTCCTGGCATCTGCATGAGCATTATCCGTTAGTGTATACTTTTAAAAGCATTCGCGTTGTAAACACCAATAACCATTTATAAGGCACGTCAAAACACATTACTTAAGTTCACCGTCGTAAAGTCAGAACAATCGGAGTTATTTTCGGAGGGAACACTCCTCCACTCCTTTACAATAATTCTTCGGCTTGTTCGGAGATTAAACGGAACATCGAATTAATGTCCATGTGATTGAATGATTCTCACGTTCGCGTAAGATCGTGCAGATGTCGACTTGAATTATTTTAGTGAAATTCCTCTATGATTGTAAACATTTAACGGTTTTAGATGTTTCGCAATAACTAGCCATTGATTTACAGGGAAACGGCAATTACTGTCCGGATAAGATACGTATGTGAATTTCGTCATTCTTAGCTTTAAGTGACTTATCCCATGCTATAAAAATTGGTGTTTTATTTTTGTTTTAAACGCTTGTACATTTCTTGTCTATGCCTGTCTCAAGTAAAATTCTTTTTCTCTTTTTAGTATAAATTCATTATGTTTCATTTATTTTTACGATTAAATCATTAACTTAATGCAAAATCATAGAAGACAGGAAAGCGACTAGCATAATTAGTACGAGTGCACTTACTACCACGGTAAGTTAGTTAGGATCGTTAGATAGTACTTATTGGTATACTTAGTGGTAAGTAGGTAGCTGATTAGGTGTTTAATGTTAATACTAGAACAATGCAACAGAATTTGTTAGTGAGTTTAAACGCAAAAATATATAATAGGTATTGGTACTAGTATTATTAGGTAGGTATTGATCAATAAATTAAAAAAATATATATATAATTAATGGTACTTGAAAAGTTTATTTATCCTGAAATTGTACCTTGTTATTTTTACCTACAACTTTTCTTAAGTTGCTTCCCAATTTAACAATCAGTTGATGACTACTTCAGCGTGGAATGACCAATCTATCAACTTTTCACTCGCGAAGTCATTATGGTTTTATTAAGACGATCTCGCGTTTATGCGGGGTCGTTGAAATGAATTGCTCGATTTTATACGAGTGGATTGGAAATAAAACTATTCTGAATGCGGTTGGACGGCGGCGCCGCTGCGGGCTGGCGGGAGGCCAGCGTCGCACGCGCATTCATGAGCTGGCTTTAATTCGCTTTAAATCTATTGTTTAACTTGTTTTTGTAAATTAGCTTTTTCAGTGACTAAATAACTCCTTCTACGTACCATTTTAGTTGAGTATAGCATAATTGCGAATGATCGGTATGGCGTTGTGCGTGTTCATACAAATTATTTGATTGTAATGACGCAATAACGAGTTATAGGAATTTTTGTCAGGAATTAATATTTATTTTGGGAACGGAAATATTTATGTTCTTTGTTTAAAAATTTGAAAACATTAACTGTTATTACTTTAATGAATCGTACCTACTTATCAGTATCTTATTAATTTTTAATCAGTATTATTATTTTGAGTAAATTTCTGGTACAACTTAAAATAATAAATAATATATACACTGAAGTATAATTATAATGGTTTAGTTCTATCAATTCTCATATTTATTTATTTTCAATGTGGTCAACTGGGAGTCCCGCTGCGGGCTGGCGTTAGGCCAGCGCCGCACGCGCATTTATTTAGTGAGATGCTTGATTTTATTCGGGATTGTAAAATATTTTTGAGTTGTGCTATATATTATAATGAAAAAATTCGAAATAAATAAATTTAAAACCTTGTTAAATTTAAAATTACATTTGTGTAATTTAAAGAGGTATTTTATTAGTGCTATTGTTTTTTGAGTCATTGGTAGAACCATTGACCCAAAACTTTTATCTAAAGCACTTTTATGTATTTTTTTATGTGGTTAGTAGATATGGTGTTGAGGCTGTTATAAATTGCAAACGATCTACAAAGTTAAGCAACCCTGCACGCGGTCGGTTTTAAGATCGCTGGTGGCAAAATTTCTCGTTTCGTTAAGATCTTTGTTCCGGTTATCATAAAGAGATGTTGAACTTAGTTGCAACCCCTATGGACATCTCTAAAGTGTCCGAGATGATTTCACCACTAGTTCACATTTCCATAACTCATCATTGGGGTGATTGCAGCAGCTTGATGGATTAAGATCAAGACCTCTTTCTTTGTGGGGAAAGACCAGTGCTTAAGGAGACGGTACCTATTACGAATGTAGTCCATAACTGGTGGAGTAGCGGGCTGGCAGTAAAGAGCAAAACCAAAGAGTCTCACGTGTACCCCCCG
>DWPP01000782.1:0-10158 GCA_018251735.1 Eantis mithridates tamenund
AATTCTTCTCCGAAATGGGTAAACTTCGACTTACGCTACTCATAACTGCTTTATATCGACACTGTGTTAACTCGATATTTTCTTCTGCTGCTCATTACAAATCATAGTTTTACAATTGGCACAATGAGTGCGAGTCTGAGTGAGAGTGTTTTCGGTCTTTAGACATTGCGCAGATGAAATATCTTCAAGATCTGGAAACTAAAGGGGTTGCCGCAGCTAATGTTTCTTTTTTCCCCAAGATTTGTTCAACAGTTATTTGTAGAGACGTCGACAAAGTCGATATAGAAATACGATTTCCAGATGAGGCCTTATTTATTTATTTACCGATTTATTCCGCCTCTACCATGCAAAACACTGAAAACAGTGATCGGCGAAGTGTTAGTAAAACCCAACTGCGAAGTCTCTTCACGTTTTTCTTCCGAATCCTGAAGTTATTCTCGCTATAAAGCATCAAAACTCTCAGCGACTCCAAAATTATCTTCCAAGCGAAAATCTTCGAAAATTTCACTTGGTTCGTCTACTGACGCCTCGCCTAAATTAATATCTTCTGATTCTTCTCCCTCTAAAAAATATTCTCAATTTCACTTTCAATAAACACGCTGTGACGTCGAAAATTGAAATACTTACCTTTAAAACGTAGTCGAGGTGAGGTCGTTGCGTGGCATTTGCATCGTGACAGCGTTGCTAATTCTGACGTAAAGAAGGCGCTTGGAAAGAGAGTATCGGTGTAAAATGAGAACGAGCATGCTTCGATGGTTCGAACATGTAGAGAAAATGATAGAGTAACAAAACATGTATACAATGCGAATGTCAATGGATACAAACGCCGTTTATTTTATAGCAATTTTGTTGCAACTAAGCGGCTTCTGTCGGGGTTAGTTTGGACTAAACTTGTGTTCGCTACCTTGTCTAGATGGCGCTCAATAACAAAAACAGTAGCAAGTTAAAGATTACATTTACAACCAATAAAGTGGTTAAAGTTGTTCGTTAGGGATAGAGAAAAGAGAGAAATATTAGTTTTATCATTTTTAACAGGGCTTGGACGCCCAGATAACAATTTAAATCAGGCATTAAAATAATTCTGAAGTAGAAAGTAGTCTTTTGCAGGTGTTTATTGAAAAAAGTTTATTTATTTATTGTACGATATATTTTATTTCCTCACCGGAATTTGTATGCCCGTGACGTAAAAATATCAATTAGGAGAGGTAGAAAAATTAATGTAAGTGTGTGTGTAATGAATGAGATTGTTACAACTGTATTCCACAATAATTTAATATTATTTTAATAAACATTATTTTACAAACAATAACATGGTTTTACTAGAGACAATTTAATTAACTTTCACTTATTGTCTTTACAACTAAATTATAATAAGAGATACTATAACATAGCACAATAATTAAGCTTAAGTTGTTTCTACTGAATATATAACAACGTAGTAATATGTACAGAAATACACATAATTTTCCATGTAAATTGTCTTGTACCACGTAACTTTAATTCATGTGATGTTTGTACTAAATAGCACATTATTTGGAAATAACTGTTTAAAGCTTTCACTAATTACAGAGGAAAAGTCTGAAGATCTACAGCAAAATATATAACCACGGTTAATATTTTTCCAATTGCTGTCATCCAACCAATCCGTTTTATCGCATATATCGTCACAAAATACTAGTGACTTTATTTCCTCTTGTTTTACATCCGGTTTATTGATGGAGACTATTGCAAGGGATTGGTCTCTTTCTTCTATAATAACCACCTGAAACAAAAAGTAAAAAGTAATAGACAGGGTGTGAGAGGTGTGTGTTTAGTTGCGCACGCTTCACGTTAAAATTACGAAACCAATGTAACTTTTATCCATAAAATTGTGTGTAACTTTGGGTAACAACAGTCCTTGTTTCATTGCAATCACTCTATTAAAAGATAAAGGTACTTGAATCTATTGACTACAAATAACACTAACGAATCCTGCTAACTCACAAGACATACTGTTATGTTAAAATTAATACATGTTAAACTTTTAATACGTCGGTAAAACTTAGTTCTCCGGACGAAGGTCCCCCTTGGGTATGAAGCTGCGGCTATTTAGATACATACGAAATTATTATTTATTCATACAAAAAAAAGACATTTGAAAATGCATATTTCTGACTTGGTCAAATACATCAACGAGCAAAGCCATCTCTCACATTGATTTTGCAATTGTTTGAAATTGCAGTACAAAATATTAGACTAGTAAGTAAATTTCACAAATTATCACAAATTTTTTTTAATGCAAGTACAATTTATTGAGGAGAAAAAAATTTTTGGCTGTTTAAAAACTTTTTGTAAATTGTAATTTTTGTCTCTTCCGACTCCAAAGATTGCCGACCCCTGTCAAGCAACCCCAAACAACTGTCAAGTCAACTGAGATACTTTATAGAGCTGTAGGGTACAATCCACTAAATTTCCGCAACGATTGTAAGACCTCTGTATGGTTCCACTTAAGGTCCGTGGTTCTTTCGCCACCGCATCGCCTCCACTTCACCCATAAAATATTGGTGCCTTTTACCGTGCCGCCATAATGCGAACATACAACGCATAAGAAATGCGTTCAACCTACAACATTAGCTTACTTTACCAGCGGGATTTTACGTTAGTGTAATTGTAATTACAGCGGTCGCCATCAACGGCCTTGTGGTAGGCGGCAGTAGTGAATGGATAATCCATTATTATCTACTATGACGATATAAAAGTTAATGGATATTAATAATATGAAATCTTATTTTAAAAAAATGTCTGTATTTCACTTGAATTTTTTGTTGTTGCGTTATAATACAAGCTTACCTTCCATATATATAGAGGTACGTCGATAACGTTAGGTTCGCCTTTATCGTTCAGAATCATTTTTTTCTTAAAATTTGATACTCCACTAAAAACTCTTAGTTTGTATTTAATGGATTTGGCGAGATTTCTAACTCTGTTCTCTACTTCGTCCCAATTCTGAAAATATAATTTACATTCTTACAATGCCAGCTCAAATAGTATGACATTGTTCATCACCCCTCAGAGAAGGGTTTAGGCCACGGTTCACAACGCTGGCCAAATGCGTATTGTCAGACTTTGCATACCTTTAACACGTTGACTGTCTAGGCTAAATCCAACAATCTTCACGTGGCATCCCGCGGTTTTTTTATTGACGGTAGTTGGAAATACTTCACATTTAATAAATGTATACTAAAAATCTTCGTCACTGCAATATATTAGTTATTTTCAGCATGTATCACATGTGATACAGGGACGTCTCGTCTTTAATTTTAGTGTATCACATACGATGCAGGGACGTCTATGCAAAAAATGTGGGTATGCATTTAACTAATTATTTTAGTTTTCTTGCGGTAGTTGCAGAAATATAATTATAAACATCAGTCATGATTAATCGAGTATCGCGGATCTATTGTTGCACAAAATAATAGTTAGCGAAAATGAGTTTCCGACCGTTAAGTGATGCGTTTGTATCATATGTGATGCAGGGACTGTCAACGTGTTAAGACCGGTTCTGGGAACCCAACTGAAGACATGAGAATTCGGCTCTTCACCTAAAGTAGTGCATACTAAAGTACATGATAATTAGTAACTAAGATGTATGTAATTTCGAAATACTAAATGTGCGTGTTGGGGTATCAACCCGGACACGTAGTACAACAATCTCCAGCTACATTAAAAAATTGTTTTCATGTAAAATTAATGGCTAATATTAGTACAAGAATAACTTATGAGACAAACGATAAACCGTTAGTAGACAAAATCGAACACGATCTTCGGGATCTTTGTCTATACAACTGTCATTTTTTTTATTATTTATGACAGATTTGTGGGGAGTCCCCAAAAGGCACCTGGATACCGGGAGAGGTGCCAAATCTTGAATGGGTGATTTTTACCGCACCATATCTTGTCTCAGTGCTTGTTAGCGGCCCGATCCGGAATAGCACGCCAGTATAATCTTTCCCGGTGTCACCGGTATATGACTGGAGGTCCCAATCTAGCTGCACGAAACCCTAATAGAACCTTTTCGCCACCTCATACAAGACGCGTGATATACTGCTACTGAATTCCGGCCTAAGAATAGCCGGCCTATAGGAATCAGGCCTATGACTCTTTAAACTGAAGTCCGGAAAGCAGTCAGCAATAGGCGTCGTATGTAACACTAACTAAAAAGTAACTAAAGAGATGATAAACACTCTTAAGCTGTTTAATCAAATTAGGCGTTACTTGGCTAAAATCCATTGTCACCAAATAAAACAAAACTACTTCAAAGTAAAGTGTCAAGTGAAAATGTCAACGGATTGCTGTTCTATTTACACCTTTGTCCACCCAATTACTGTACAGTGACTCAACTCCGACCTTCCATATCACTAACGCAATAAAGAAATACGTAGTGTTGTGGAGTTTAGATACATCGATTTGTTTGCTCAGCAATGTAACGCCAAAATTATTACTATATTTTATTTTGTAACACATCAAATTTTAATTCTTTGCCAATATGTTAAATATTAATCAACGTTTAGTTGGTAAATATGTACTCTTAATTATACTTACAAGAATGTTACCGCAATAATTCCATTGAGGTACGACATTTATTAAATAGTACGTGGACTTCTGTAGACCTGGAGCGACGTCCTGAGGAGTTACTAACTGCTTTCCTAACAAACAGCAACCACTCCTAAATGTGCTTTGTTGACTTTTACAATCATATACATCATTGTAAGCATAGGGCATGTTTTGGTTATTGAACGACACCTCCCTATCTATTTCTAATCCTGATGCATATCGGTCCAAGTCTTGTAGAATAAAGTATTGTCTTTTATTAATTCTGTCGAAACAGACTTGATAAATACTAGTAAATGAAGTAATTGCATGGTATCCTATAGGAATTAATATACTAGACTGACTATCAGTACATTGTATATTTTGGCCTGGACTGTTATCAGTTTCAGGTTTAACTTCAAGATCACATTTCAGATCTTTATACTCAAGGTCTATTGATTTACTGTTTTGGTCTATAGAGACTAGTTTCTTGTTTAAACAATGTACTTGACGTTCTGGACTATTTGGGCAGCAAATATAAAACTTATCTTTTTCTGGCAAGGTTACTACACCATCTTGATTCTCTAATTCGAATAATTTGCCTTTATAAGGTAATATTAATGGATGATTGAAATTCTTTTGTTTGTAGTCTATCATACATCCTGGAACAAATATACAAAAATAAAAATCGATTTTAAAGACATACAGGTAATAAGCAATTAATAATCCAGCGTCGTGGATGCCCCGAGCACACACAAAAACATGGAAAATATCCACCCTGTATACGTATGTAACGTCTACGGAATGGATACTTTTATTTGATAGTAAATTTAACCACATAAAGTTATTTTTCAATGAAATATATCTAATACTTGAGGAGATTTTTTTTTTATTTTAAAAAATTTCTACACTCTTTATGTAATATTAGTCCATTGCATCTCCCCCTGGTGCCCGCACTTCTCCCCTAACAGGGCTATAGTATTGTGCTGTCCTTAATAGTTATCCTGCATGTTATCGAAAGTAATTGTGCAATATTTTATTTATTTATTTAGCATATTTTTTTTAGTAATGACTGATAAGACAAGTTTTGGTAAATTCTAAGTGTTTTCATTCATCGTCAAGATCGTCATCGTCACAGGAAATAGCAAAAATAATAACGTCGTCTTGAAGAAAGTAAGAACAACAGTTTAACCTTCTTTTCAAATGCTTTCTATCTTTCTTTCGGTTTGTAAGGAGTCCAGTTCCCGTGAGGGACCTGGCGTGAAGATGTGTATGTGTGTGTGTCTGCTTTTTATCGACCAAGCAGTTGTAAGCAGCAATTTTTTGTTTACAAATTCCATTTGTAAACAAAAAATTGCTGTTATTTAAAATGAAGCCACAACAGGGCCTCTTTTTTCGCCTTCTAAACAGAAAAGGCCATATAAAAATAATACGAATATAAACTTCGACGATTTTGATCGACTTACAATTATTGAAGATTATTTTTAAATAATCGAATTTACAACAATGTTAAAATTTATCGACATACCATCTCATTATGGACTTTAATAATTCTAATTAGGTCACAAAAGCTTCCTTAAGCTTTGCACTCCACTTCCGCGTTTAGTAGGTCAGTCGGCGGCATCCGTTGATCGCGTGCGCATCGAAAGGTTGTCGTTTACCTTTGATTTTTTGTTTTGAATTTTTTTATTAAAGTTTCAAGTAAATAATTATGGAACATTGGACACCTATTTTAACATAATGATTTGGTGAATGCAAAATATGTATGTATGGATGTACTAATTAGTAGTTTCTTGTACTGATTAATTCAGCAATGATGGTAGCATAAGGATTTTACGTCATGACATTACGTCGTAGCCGGTCTTATCAAAGGTGAGTGAACTGATGTTTACAAATGGTGTTTTATTTTTTACCCTATTCTTATTATTATTATTATTACTATATTATTTCTTCTGTTTATTTGAAAAAAAAATTCAAACTCAATGTGAAGTACTTATTTTTTAATTATTGCAACATGTTCCATGGAAGGAGCAGGACTTGCAGTTAAATTTATTGTCGTAAGAAAGTATCCACGCTGTATACATACATTTATACATACGTTAATACATACATATAACCCAAGATACCGAAGCTAATAAAAAACTTTTTAACTTAATTAAAAAAAAATTTTAACTTACCCGTATTCTGAATAACATAACGTCGGTTTATTGTACCAAATGCGTTTGTAACTTCACAACGTCTGATGCCTTTATCATTATCTTGCATAGTGATTTTGTAACGAGGTCTTGTTTCCGACAGCATTATATCGTTGTGATACCATTTTATCTGAAATTTGACACAAACCATTAAAAATCTCGAAATAAAATAATTCATATCTTCTTAAAGTCCAATTGAGTTATAAGGATTTGTGTTTTTGTCATTCCTATATATTTTAATCAATACTAATATTATAAAGAAGAAAGAAGAATTTTTATTATGTTTGTCATGAATAAACTCAAAAACTACTAAAGCAATTTGAAAAGGTTTGTTCACCATAAGAATCCTACGTTATCCCTGAGTGCCAAAGGCTTACAGCCTTTTCATCCTTAAAAAAAATAGGGATTCGTATGAAAAAAATCGGTAATCTACGAAAAAAATTAATCCTTAAATCACTTGATTTGCATTATTATCAATAGTTACCGCAACGCACGTGCGACAATAATGGAAGTTCATGTAAGACAGTTTTATAGAGAATATCCATATCTACAAAAAAGTCAGTGATACCATATTATCTCTAAATACTATAGTTACATCACGGTTACTACTTTTTATTTTAAAATATGCAATAGTAACGCCGATACTAACTAAACCACATTTATTCGTACCTGGGTATTTAATCTTATCTAAATTAATCACTACATATTCAAAGATATATCATATCACACATATCTTCACGCCAAGTCCCTTACGGGGTAGGCAGACAGCACGGAGTACCAAATATCTCTATCCTTACAGACCTGCCGTGCTTCTTCCACATTAATTACTCTCTTCATACATGCCCGCCGGTTTCGGAGACTTTTAACTCCCCCATCTATCAGAACATGATCTATTTGATCTAGATAGGTGAGTCTTGGTCTCCCTCGGCTCCTGCATCCATCTACATTCGTTTTGTCATTCTTTCATCAGCCATTCTCTCCACATGTCCGAACCATCGGAGCATGCCCTTTCTTATTTGATTAAAAATTATTGTCTTTCAAAGTGATGTAATATTTGGAAAGCTAAAGGCGACAACGCACTACGTTCGTGGTATGTTCAGGTATTGTTTAAAAAGAAGCTTTAAAAAATATATTAAAATTAAATATAAATTTAGGACAACAACATTTTGATGTGTGATACTTTACTTCCATAGCTTTTGACTTTAATCCATAAGTAATTCTATTTAATTCTGTTTTACATAATATTACGTAGAAAATTCAGTGTTACTTGCCAAAGAATCTGTGTTATGAAATTTTATTATGCTCTTAACTTATGAATTTGTGTATTTTCAGTAGATATGAGAATCCGTTGTATCTGTTGTTTTATTTTTCATACCCCTAAGTGATAAGATTGGATTCGCATGAGTGTTTCATTTAAACATTCAGTTTAGTTTGAAATTTCACAGATATAAATCATATTTTGTATAGTTTTGTCAACATTCGTATATGGGCACATAATTCGATATCACCTAATGACAGCTTAGTGTAATTCGTATGTTGCTTAATCGCCATTCTGTTTGTCCGTCATTATAGCTCTGAAAAGCCAGCGGTCGAAAATGGTAATTATATTATTAGAATTATGACGATGATTGCAGGAAACATGTTATTTAACGTAAGGCGATACGATCTTATCGCCGATCCTAATTCGAAACGTGTGGATATTATCGCTACCTGCCGAAATCACCCGGATACGCATTGGTTATCCGACACATGGCTTTCGCTGTTTGTTTGTACAGCGTGTTCCAATTATAATTAGAAAAGGAAAACTAGTGATTGGACGTCAAAAAGTATCGTTATAAACGTTCCCTTCTTGAAAAATAACATCCTAGCTCTGACTATAACTAAATATATTTAAAATCGTACTCACGTCAAACGTTTGTGGTAATTTGTGGATTAATTAAATGTTTAGAACATTTAACAATTTGTACAATAAATATATAGGTATCTCTTAGGATAATTTATCATTTTAAGATTGTCGACATAAATGTCGCAGTAGATAGAGCACCCGCTATAAGGTGTTATTATCGAGACAAAGCGGTCTGTTTGTCTATCACGATAATCTGTGGACTGCTGGTTTCAATTCCATGTTGTGTAAACGCCCTAATGGATCCCGGTAATGTGACACGCTTGACGATTTTACTCACAAATTGTACGAAACTCTATTACAATCTAATGACAGCCACCGTCTAATTGCAAGGTTATTACGTTTTGTTGTACTCGCGGGTTAATGATGCCGCTCTGTAATTATTGGGCGAGGTGAAACCCTGAAGATGTGTCGAATTGAATCGTCGAGTGTAGTGTTGCCAGATGCAATTAGAAGAAAGTGCGGGACTTCCTTAGATTTAAAATTCCCGAAATTTATATATGTAGTTGTATTCCTTAGCAAGTTTCAGAAGTTTATACTTTACAGCACTGAAAGTCAGCAAAATTTCTGTACTGTAAAGTGTCCTAAAAAAGGTTTAGAATTAAAAAAAATACTTTATTATTAAAAAAAGTTTTTTTTTAATTTGGTAAGGAACAAAGGCACATTTATTTTATGCGACATTTATATATATCACTGAATAAAATATTTTATAGTTAAAATACTAGAAACACGCTTTTATAAAAATTAAAAAAGGGTGTGTTGCTTCTGAATAATCTATTGACTCCATACACTCCATGGTTTTTTTATTTTCTTATTTCTTAGTTCGATTTTTATAAAAGCTTGTTTTTTTTTTAACTTTAATTTATTTTTTCGTAACATTTTTTAATTTTTTTTTTAAGATTGTATTGATATCAGTCCTTGATACGTGTGCAATGTTTCAAATTAATTAGACTTCTGGAAATTGGTGAAAGCTGTACTCAAAAATTCCGTTACATACATAAATACATAAAAACAACCTAAGCTAATAAAAGCGTGTTAAAAATTAAGTTAACTAAGTTATACATAAACGAACGATAAAGACTGATCGTATCGATTTCATTATTTTGACCTAATTTAAACTAAAAGTATTTCTAAATGAAAACTCTACCTTATTTAATATTTATAACGATGAAAAATCCTGAAAATTATCGGTAATTTTGGCAACACTACCCGGCCGGGTAATGGCGGCTTGTTCGACCGGATGCGCGCACTCGAATCATCCACGTATCAATGAAAGCGCGCGATTAATTTTTAATAATCTCGCCCCGGGCTACCTTAAAATTATAGGTTTACTTTGTACGTACATATCAATCAAATGGCGTGATTTTTAGACTTCAAACATTCCATAATTTCAGCAGCCTTTATTGAATGACAAATTATTAGGTTTCTACGTTATTTAATTGATTGCTGGCAAACTTAATTTTGACACAAATGTTTAACTTTGATGTTTTA
>DWPP01000783.1:0-10158 GCA_018251735.1 Eantis mithridates tamenund
TATCTATTCTGGGGTTATGTAAAACAGATTTTTTTTTTTTTTTTTTTTTTTATTTTTTTTTAAATTTCTCTCCCGTATCCTGAACTCTGTGCAAATAAATAAGTGTCAATATCAATATCAATGTCAATGATGAGTTATATTTCTGTTACCTACTGGCACCTACGACACAGGGTATTCTACTGTAAGGCTATGAGTGTGAAGTGTTATTAATTAATATTTACGTATTGATAACAAGAAAATAATATAAAACAGACAATGCAATCGCACATTACATCACCGGTCAATGCACTCATAGAAATTCAAGTTCACCATGCGTTACGTACATATTGGCTCACTGCCCTATTGAATACAAGTTAGTACGAGAAAAAAATATCTAAGCAGTTTTAGTTTTTGTCAATATTTTTTTTGAATACTTAATGAAAAGGTAAAAAAATTGTGAAACCTTTGTACTGGCATACTGGATATACGGAAGTGAATACTGAACCAACTAAGCTAATAGAGCTATTACCTATCAATCAATTACTAAAGTCCATTCCTCGTCACGATCTGAAATTCAAAAATGATTCCCCGTAATTAAACGTCAACAATATTTACCAAGACCTCTTTGGACCAATCAACTCGAGCACGATTCCCGTCTTTAAATATTGTTTCTCGTCTAAGTCGTTCTGTGGTATTACATTGAAGAAAAGCGAAATTTTCAGTCAAACTTTACTTTCAATGATTAGAATGTTATGTTAGATGGAATTTTTAAAGTAAAACATTCAATTATATTAATTTTTTGGTTTATTACAGGGTATGTTAGGATTTCAGGCAATTTGATAGGAACCAAAATTAAGTGCACTTGGCGGTACATGCATAGTGCTCATAACAAACACATGGACACAATTCTCATAAATATGAAATAAAATTTTCGGTCATCTATGTAAAAGTCTTGTATTCTAGTATGACACTGAATATTAAGTTATTTATGAGACAGTTTTTATTCCAAGACTCAGGGAATACCATAATCAAATTTCCTGAAACGATAAAAACAATTACATTGCAAAGCTAATCGAAGCGTGTATTTTTTATAATAATCATAGTTTACATCAATTTTGTAGAGAAGAGGTATTGTAGAGAAGTAGGTGTTGAGAAGATGGCGGCAGGTCCCTCCCCGGGCAATTTGTACCTCGCAACAAAATAGAAAGCTTAAACACTAAATTTACGAAGCTATTATTACAAGACCGACGAAATCCACTATAATCCAGTTAAAGGTCCTTGTTCCTAACGTTCTTAGAAGAAATATTATCGCAGAGGCTACCGATGAGCGTAATTAAGCAACAGACGGACACAGATACATTATTTATGGTCGAGATTGTACGAGCGTCATGTGCAAGCAATTGATCCATCTTAATCGTTAGCGCGAAGCCCACACCGACTGGTTCTTTATCTGGCGACAACGAAATATCACCTGTATTTGTATAGCAATGAGGTCGGAATTGCGAAGTGTTGTATCGGTAGGAAACTGGAATGATAGCGCCTGAGCAGCGACTCCCGCTCACGCTATGTTAACTTGATTTTCTGCTTAGTATCCAACATAGGTTGCAAATCAAAATATTCTTTACACCATTCAAATTTACGTTATTTAAGTATAATCAACGGTACATAAAAATAGTTTATGAAAACATATTAATGGAATATGTAACAAAATTATATATTAAATTAATATAGCGAAATTAATTTGCGTACGCAAATGAACCGTACACACACATCATCATCAACTATCCTAGGCCTAGACCACACGCTGACCAAGTGTGGTTTGAAAACACAAAATATGTATGTATTTATATTTTCGGTTAGATCATCTTTACTCCGAATAATAAAAATGTCAATTACAATTCATTTTCTTAACAGAATCCTAGTGAAATTGTAACACGAATTTTATGCATTTATCGTTAAAATTCGTATGATCACGACATTACAGATTCCTTGTCCTTAGGTATAAAGTTTTACCTCTAGTAATAAGAAATTCATTATCCGTTTATTACTATTTTAATACACGTTGCACAGCACTATTCAGCAGTATGGACACAAGAAAAAAATGTAAACGATAAACCAGTGACGTGGTCCAATGGCGTCGTTGACAATTGCGAATAACCATTTACCTAATATTTGCTTGCAAAAATAACAAGCAAACTAAGAAACTGAGAATTTCAATACTACCGTATCTTGTGCAGAAACAGATAGGATTAAATTTTATCATGTTCAAAAATAACTTTTACATGAATTCTGTGAGCCAACAGTTCGTAAACAGGTCTCGCAGGCGAGAAAACCCACGGGCGCCGACTATTATTCAATAATATTAACTTGTTTACCTTCCACGGTTATAGAGGCGAGTCGGTACAAAAACGAGAACCTTCATTCACTTTATTTATACAATAAACAGCTTTGGATTTCTTTCAATCTAACTGAGTGGCCATCCGCTGATAGAACACGCAATCCCATTGACTATTTATATGGTTCTCGCATCCATTATCGTACCTTAAAATAGATACTATATATAGAACAGAGTTGAATGAAGACTTTTATTATTCCTAGCCGTTATATACCCGTTGTTTCAGGTTGTCAGTATTTTAATTAGAAGCCGTAATAGCTTGATCGTGCTTCATATTTCTTCCATCTGTAATACATCCCTTTGAATAAAACATGATTTCGGCTAAGATATTACAAGGTAAAAGGATGATGATGGTAAAAGGAAGACATATTTTCCGCTTTGTTACTGTGACGCGAATTTTTGTAATTCTTTTCCATTGTATTTGCTAAAATTGCGCTAAGCTAAATACGACCCATCAACAATTTTGTTGTCATTTTCTCGCAAGGCTAAACTTAACTTTGTAAGTTTACAAATAGAAATCTAGCGACCATTACTTTCATACAATACGTTAGCATATACATACATAGGTCATACAATAAATAGAGCACAAAAGGACATCCTGGCCAATTTGTAACAGCGGTAAAGAAACAAAGCACCCACTGTCCAGTGTCCCCGATGCGCTGGATGCATCGTTATCCGCTATTCCGCAGATACACGCCGGAAATGTGTCCGACGAAAAACATATGTTGCAAGTATTCAAATTGTATGTGCTTACATAACTTGTATTATTTTTAATCCCATACTATCACTTGATTCATAACAGCTCACTGGAACGAATAATATGTAACTAATCTTCAAAATATATGCTCCTATAATATGGTCTTTCTGTTTATACAATATAGAAAGATTTTTTCTTATCTTGCTTTTAAACTAGCTCTGATAGTATTTATAGGTAGATAGCTTTATATACTATACATTTTACATCACTCAATGAGTATAATGTATTTTGTACTACAATTCAGTAGCGGCACCGGAAACATGAGTGACGCGACACACATGCAGTCAATACAAAATTATCTGTTCTCACTAAATTACATCTTTGTTCGGCTTGTCTCCTATGTGCAAAATATATATGCAAAATAATTTAAGAAGCACACATAACGGCAAAACAAAAACTTGTCATGTAAAAGAAATATTATTCTTAATCAATTCATCGCGCTAATTCCTGGAATTATCTTCAATTTGAAAGATTTTAATTTAAAGGTACAAAGCTGGGGTTTGAAACAAATTAAATAACAACAATCTAACTGAGCTGTCACTGCTTTTTAACTAAATTCTAAAAAGGAGAATTCTTTTAATTTATCTGTATTTTTTTACCTAAAAACTATAGGATTAACAAAGTTTGATGAATTATTATTTCTTTTTAAGACGACACGGTTCCATTTAAATGCTTTGTACACTTTTTGAGTTATTATTGATGTTGGAAGTTTTTCAGTTCGGTTTATTTCTCTGTTAAGAAGTTGTACTATGCGTTTACTGTAGGCGGACTCAAGTGAAAATGGAACTAAGAAGTGCATCAAACCTTTACCGGAAACGCGACACACATGTCTCCGCGGGTTCACATTACAGTACTATTAGCGATGAAGATTACTATTATTGTTGATGGTATTGTTAATTACTGTAGCTGTTTTATTACAGTGGTTAGTATTTGTAGAAGATTTAATGTTACACGATTGTTCCTAGTCATGAAAATTCGAAGCATATATTTTATTAATAACAGTAAATCTCATTAATATCTACTAAAAAAAATCAAAGAAATCGATTGGCAAATTTAAGGGCATAATATCATAATGTTTATGGAAGGGTTACTTTATTAAATTAATTTTTAATCAACCATTCGGTATAAGGGTCGAAAAATAAAAAAGTACAAAAACTTATCGTCCAGAAAGTCCAGAACTCTGTCCCCTATAAACTCTTTCAAAAACCTTCATGTAGGTATAATAATTCGGTACGGTATTTTAAAAAGGATCTATTGCACTGAAGTGTTAATTGCTTCATCCATACATATACCAGTTGATAACCGCAGATGCGTCGATCATTGAGACCATGTGGTCTCGGGTTCGACGCCCGTGCGCCCATGTATGGACATAATGGCGCGATTGTCGCCCCGTTACATTCTCACTAAGGTATTCGCTTCTATCATTTATTCTATACTTGTGTAAGGTTGCCAGATGATATGCTTAAGGCTCAAGAAGTATAGAAAGTAAAAAAACCGTTTTGAAGTCGTGACAGCTTTGTTGGTTTGATACTGGATTCACTTGAAAAAGTTGTGCATTCTACTTTATAATCACGTGCCTTACGCTAAATGAAAACATCGTAGTGTGGAGTCTACCAACCCACATTTGGCCAGCGTGGAGGACTATGGTCTTCACCATATCCTGAGAAGACACCGGTGCCCAGCGATGATAACTGGCATTTTCAATGATGCACGTAAAAATTTGAGGGCAAGATACATTATAGGAAAAAAATGTACTTCTCTTCCATCTGATTACTGACAACCCTATCCTACAATACCCAACAGATACAAATACACGGGCAAATTTTCACTCCATGATAAAATAAATTAAGTCATAAAAGGCACATGTGCCAACTGCTATCAGGTTTTATGTACCTTTACAGGTCGTAAGATTTCCTAATAGTTTTAGAAGAATCATTTAGTAGGAATCCCAGTATAGAAACACATTAGTTTTCCTTAACCTTAGCCAATAGAATTTTGTGACCTTTAATTACTATCCCCACGAAACATCCAAAAAAGAAAAATATCCTCTTCACTGTAAGTGCTTAATGGTAGAGAAATTATTGCATAGGCTTTTCCAGATACACAAATTAATTTCACCATTTAAATATGTTATTTATTACACCATATAACGTATACATAGGTTAATAGTACCTATGTAGGATAATTTCTCTTAGAAACCAAAATCGCTGCCTATTTGAAAAAAAAGATAAGTTATGCAGTTATTTTAAAGGCTAATATAATGGAATTGCCAAGATTATGCTTTTATCGTTTGGTTCACAAATTCTCTGTAAAAATACGCAATGTGAAATTAGTAAAATACGCTAAATGTATAAACAAAGCTTGTGTCAATCGGTGTTCATTGAGGATGTCATCGCGATAAGTCGCTATTTTCAGCTCGTATGGACATACACATGACGTCAATAGGAGTGTAGAAATAAAATAGAAGTAACATTAAGACATTATTTATATACTTAACGTTTGACGATCCTTCATAAGGATAGTGTTTAGCATACAAGACCGCCGTTCGAAGGTTACTGGGATCTATTCCACGTGAAGCAGTACTTACAATAATGAATTTTAATTTATGATTCTCGGTTTTGTTGTCTGTGCGTCTCCATGGCAACCGTGACACAGGACATCCTGAAGTTGGTGCTTGTCAGTGTAAAGTGTTATTTATTCAATTTTTTAAATGTTAATATGCCAGCTTCTCCATACTTAAATATGTATATATATTCAGGTTGTGAGTTTATTTATGAGATTAATTACATAATTATGGCACATCATTCATATTAAAGGTATTATACCTTTAATATAAAGTAGATTACCGGAGGTCCTACCTCACTCATATCTGATATCTAAGATGTTTATCTACAGCCAATTCAATATAGGAAGTAGAGGATATACTCACGAAGGAAGCGGTTTCATCTGATATGCTTAAGATTTCCGTTAAGATTTTGATCTTAAAGCATAAATTTGTAGTTGCAATATATCTGCTAACGAGGAATCAATGGTAGATAATTTAAATAGGATATCCTAGAAGGAAGATACAAAGATCAAGAAATTTGCAGGAAATATACGGTTCTAAGGTTATAAACCTTCCTGAAAATATATAAAGGAAATGTAAAGTTGATTATCAGTTAAGATAGTTTTAAAAAACTGTCAAGTCGCAATTATTTACAAACAAAAAATGTGACTTCATTATTATATAAATTAATAACTGCCTTATTTATTTATTTATTTCAAAAAGAAAGACACAATGACATGCATGTACATTTTATAATGAATAAAATTTTGTTCAGTTTCAGAGATGCCGTAGGAGCTATATTTTAATTTGGTATAGTATTCATATTACTGAATAAGGTTACAGATACGAACTAAAAAGAAGCAGATACTGGAACAAAATAAACAAATTAAATAAAAATGCAATCAAATTATTGTACAAAAAATATTTAAGTACTTTTCTGTACAATAATTTGAAGTGCATTACACTAATGTGTGTAAAGTAGGTCGTATAACAATTAATCCAACGCGAAATATAATCCAGCGCGTTCCAGACGTATTAATTGGCGCTTACTGAACAATGAATTGACCTGGCCACGCCTACGTGAATGATTACACTTCTCATATTAACGATACTTAGTATGTTGAACTTTTTATTCTCTCTATGCAACGTTTGAAACATATTTTTGCATTTCACTATTAAAGTTCTATAAACGGCAATTAGATATTATTATTTTTTCTTTTCTTATAAAAGACTATGTAAGTATTAATAAATTATGACGAAAAAAAATTAACCATATGTGAACCGAAGGATCATTTGAAGTGCATACGGACCAAGTATGCCTAAAAGGTCCTTTATTTCTGCGTTTGAGAAGTTGTTGTGTAATGTTGTAAAAAAGTACGTAACTTACGTCTGGAAACTTATGTTACAGTCGTAAGTTAAATAATTTATTTAAAAAAAAAATTAAAATTAAGCAAATCGACGACGTTATCCTTACGACATTTCTAATAGTTTCTTGTTTTAAAATCTTTGAAGAAGACGAATTCAATCAAAAGGTAAACATATTTTACAAAACAACGTTTACAATGTGTCGTATGTAAAAATGGACTGAAAACATATTTAGCATTCGCAATACGATGTTAAATGTTCATAAAAGAGGCAACAACCTCCGTGCCCGTTTGTGTTGTGTAGGAGCATATGACACAATTTTGCAAAAATGTTCCGCGTGGGAGGACAATCGCTATAACGGTGACAAATGCTTAACGCCTAAGTCTAGATATGGGCCGTAAGTCTATGAATATTCTAGATTGTTCTTATAAGACTAACCAAAATTAGACGTATCATATGTAATTTGGTAGATTTATTCAGGAAAAAAAAACGTGCGGAACTCTGGGACTGCCGCGGTAGAGATCGGGGGGTGTTAGGTTTTATTTTCGTTACGGAATTTTTTGATTTGGTCGAATAAAAATCTTCTTTTCTCTAAATTGTAATTATATACCCATACTGTCCAGACTTTTTGTTGTATGCATAATTCCCAATATTCTTTTCTCTTACCGCACCGAACAATTATATTCAGTGTCTAAAAACTTAAAAAAATAGGAAGGGCTAGCATCAATTTATTTACATAATCACATCAGCGCATAGTTTCGTTGCTTAGCGAGAAGTATTTAGTAATATTTTACTACGCAATGTTTTGCTGTGCGCCTACAGTAGTCCATCACAAAGTTTCCAGAGTACATACCAAAAAATATTTCCTTACCAAAACTATTGTCATTTTTCCAGCTTTATAACGTTTTTGAAGTCACTACGTATAGTCCATCTAATTTAAGGAGAAAGGTGGGATGGGAAGATGATGTAATAATAAACATAAGAACAATCGAAGACTTTTTAATAAAATGAATTAATTAATATGATTTAATTACATAGAAGATCCGTGTCCCTGGACGGAAGTGCGTAAAATGTAACAATTCAACAATTCTAATCCCGGAAACGGCATCAAAGTATTCACGTGACAACACCCGTCACACTGTGTCACCTTTGCTTTGCGCAACATTAATAGCGGGAACGTTAAATAGAGCATTAAACCATTTAGTAGAACAATAGACAAACAGAGCATACGTGACTAATCTACGGGGCGGACAACTAGCGTACCATTGCCTCATATGTACCTGCGTGACGTTACCAGTTTTGGGTACCTGCTTGTTATATGTAATTACTCGATAACCTAAGCAAGAACCCTTAACTTAAAATTACTGCCAGCCAAATATCCACAACGTGCTAAACAAATTTTTTGCTTTATTTTTACAAGTGTGATGTTACTAGTTTTGGACTTTTTGGTACAGTTAATGTTTACATGGAGAAATATGGAAAACTAATCTTTTTTAAATATATATTAATAAAAAATTAGCAAAATAATATATTTCAGAAAGTATTACATTTTGACAAAGATACATGGGATTAAATATTATAGTAATATTTAGGTGCTCTTTTGCTTATTCTATTTAGTTTACTTTAAAATGCATAATTATGCCACCAGCGATTAATGTAATTAAACCAGAGAGAGAAAATTGTATAAAAAATATTAACGAAATGTTTTGTTTCCGTTAAAAGACATATAAAAACCGCTGTTGAACTTAACTACTAAACCAATGATTCTAAAATCTGTCTAGCATGAGAATGATTTAGATTCAAAATTGATTCCGGTTATGATCAGGATCCAGTATTTGTTTTATTCTAAAAAAAGAACAGACTCGGGATGGAAATTTAATTCAATACATAAATATCTAATAAAATGGACAAGCGTGTGATTCGAACCACAGAACAAGTTGAAATTTGAATCTTGTTATATGAAAGTAATTATACGAAAGGCTAGGAATCTCGGCATCCCGTTTGAAAGGGTAAGAGTTCAAACAACGAAAAGATATATTTTACTTATGTATCATCGAGTCGGACCAGTTATTTTTTTTAATTCTATGCGGACTACATGTACCATACTTTGACTAAATTTTTATGCGTTCGACTTTGATTTTGACATACTGTATATCTACTAATTATGTAATAACCTCTATCCCTCAATACCAATCTGGATGGCATATGAAGATTGTCTATACGCATTTTGATACTGTGTCAATGATACTAAGTGTAGCCATTACAATCATCGTTTGGCACTTCTTCATTTTTTAAATATAAATAGCTTTAGTCAAACCCATTTAGTAAACATACAATATGTTTTTACCCTGTAGATGCTAACGAGTTTTGTAGTATTTAGTTAGTATTCGTTAGTTCATTTCAGTCGAATTTGAAAAATCGAACTTGATTTCAATTCCTTTTTGTAAAATTTATATTTTTCAAAATTCTTAGAAATTTTACTATTTCAATATTCAATATTAAAGATTGCAGAACGATAATAAGAAAACATAATAACAATAATTGCGTTTATTGTCAAGTTTGTCTCATCAACTCATCAATAAATCAATGTCAAGGATCCTACTTCCAAATCACTTATATTCAAATTAAACATGACTACGAAATGAAATGCTAACGACTTTGTACCAAAAAAGTCGGAATGTGCTAAATTAATCAAAGATGCGGACATTGACATGTCAACGCAGTACTGCCTCCACACAGCTGAGATACACACTTAAAGTTGAATGACACCTTACTAGTAAACCAACCGACTAAAACCTTGAAAATTATGTAATTTTAAAAGACCGGCACATGGCCTAGTGTGATCTAAACAATTGCTTGATTCGAAATTAATTATTATAATTATTATTGATTCGAATCTTAGCGGGAACAAATTATCTTACCTCTTAAAGAATACGTTCTTGTATGTCAATGGCACCAAATAAACATGCTCAACCCGAAATAAACTAAATTGAACTAAAAGATTTAAAGAAATTCTGAACCCACGGAGTTCAGTCTATTCTTAAATCAACTTTATTACGTAAAATAAAATTACATAATTACATTTGAATGGGACCTTTAGGGGACCGTTATTATAAT
>DWPP01000784.1:0-10154 GCA_018251735.1 Eantis mithridates tamenund
TCTCTGCCTACCCCGTAAGGGACCTGGCGTGAAGATATGTGTGCAGTCCACTACTGGACATAAGTGTCCCCAAGTTAGGCAAAACATCCCGGTTTTCCACAATCCTCATGCAGCCTCCAGCTTCATTGGCGATCTGACGCAGATTGTCGGCGTCGCGTATATAAAAATATAGTATAGAAAAATCTTTTCTGTGTAATAAATTAAATTTTTTTATAAAATTAAATTAAATTTTTCACGTACGTAGTTGATTCTTTACTAAATTACTAAACAATAAAATTTACATATACATAAATATCAAACGTATAAATATTAAAAGCGCTAAATTAGCACTCCTTACAAGCCAGCAACACATTATTTTAGCGATTCTCCTGGTGTTTCTTGTGTTCATAGGCGACGGTAGTCACTTACCATCAGGTGGCCCTTCAGCCTATTTTCCGGTTGAATAGATAAAAAATAAATAAAAAAGTTCTTTTAAAAGTGATCCTAACAACTATTCTCAGTCTATTCTTTAGTTTAATTTTATTGATTAGAACCCTAAGGGTTTGATTACTCCTTGAGAAGACAATTGCCCTTTACAAAGTCTTTATATAAGAATCGTAAGACGCTATAAAGTTAATGCAGATAAAAGAGTAATTTATATCTATATTTTTTAATTATCTGATAGCCCCATTTTGGTGACACGTGCCATAGCCAAGGGTAACTTATTTATGAACTACACGTGGGACCTTGAAGACATTTTGAGCCACTAACGCTTCGTGTACCTATAATTACCATATCCACAATGTAGGCATAATTTTTAGCATCATTTTACAGAAAGGTATATTTTTACGTTTTACACTTACAGCCTGGCACTAATATAGCCTATGTTGTGGGTGCCATAGATAGGTACACTAAAACTAGAACCGCATACAAAGATACATAAATGTGTTATTTGCACTTTGGGTTCATTGCAATGTTTGGATTTATTTGCCTCGACTTAGGTCCACGAAAGGCTCACATGAATCGGTCTCAATCTATGTGATTAGATATACAAAAGATAGAAGGGGATCTGATATCAATTATCAGATAAATAAAAACATAGGGCTATATTTACTACTTCACCTGAATAAATAATAATTGTGGCGTCACACGTGTACCCTTGAGATCCGATAAATAACTAAAGCAGAAGTCTCATCTAGGTCCAGAGCATTTAAAGTTATAGATGACAGTCTGGAAAAGACTTCTTCTTTATTTTGTTTAAAATCAAAATAAAGCCAAGTAACTTCACTACACGTGTAGCCTTGAGATCCTATGAATCACAATCCTCGTGGGCACGATAGTCAGTCTGTATGTACAATATATAGGTACGTATGTAGGTATCTAGATATAGTTGTTCATACCTATAAGATTACATTGATTGCGTTCGCGTGTGGACCGCGTTAATTAATATTTACTTTACTTGTATATTCATTTACTATTTAGAGTAGATTTGATTGCAATTAATCTGTTACAATCTTATTTAACTTGCCTTGTTTTTTCGTTCGCATCCATCCGAGTTAAGTGAAATAAAGCATAAAAGTTTAATTTGAATGACAATACATTTTAGCTTGCAGACTAAATGTATACTATATACTAATATTATAAAGCTGAAGAGTTTATTTTCTTGAACGCGCTAATCCCAAGAACTACTGGTCCGATTTGAAAATTTTTAGAAGCAAGTTCCCCAAAAAATATGTATTTATGTTTATTACGTGTACATACTTATGTTTAATGGAGGAAAATAATTAAGGAGTAAATCTGCATCGCTAAAAGTTCTGCAGAAAGTTCTTAAAGGCATGCGAAGTCGGTTATTCTACAATCGTCCAGTATGATGGACCTTCTTTCTTATGGTCTTCATGGACTCTTTTCTTCTTAAACCCTTCTTACATTTTAGAGGAAGCAAAGATTTCTTCTTAAAGATGATGACGTATTACATAAATAAAATTGCATAAAAATGTTATCTTGTTATCAGAATTACATTTGGAATATAAATATTTGGCTAACAAAAAAAGTAAAAGTAATATCCTAGCAATAAATATTTACTTGTCTATTCACGAATGTTTGAATATTTTTCAATTTGCAGAGCCATTAATGATATTAATGGTAGAATGTAGTTATTCCGATGTCTCGTCATATGACATGCAAAAATGTAATAGATTTAAATAATAAAGACCAAAAACTGACAGAAATATAAAAAATAATTATATTTTAAGTACTTATATGAATTATCTTCACGTTGATGAAATTGTGAAGAAAACTTCAGTCATATCCAGAAATGGGTTCTCTAAGCCGTTGAAAAACATTCATATCTATGTTGTTCATCGAGTTTTGTTATTATCTATCTATGAATATATTATAAATCTATACATATAAATATAAACAAATCATAAATCCTGATAATTCTTTACCTGTAAAAAACATTGACATCATCCCGTAAGGGACCTGGCGTGAAGATATGTGTGTGTGTGTAAAAAATATTGGAATTGAAAGCTCCTCCACTGAAGTTGGTTATTAAAATTATTTCTGTGCATCGCACATTGTATGTAGTATTAAATACTAATTGCATTTAAACAATTAGCGATATCGGGCACGTGGCACGTCTGGGTGATATCCGGCTGATAAATTGTAGTACTACGCTGTATTCATGAGATATCACTTAACACGTGGAAGTAAGTAGGTAATGATTTAATACCCTCAAGCCTTTAACCCAATTTTCAATGTCATTCATTATTTCATTTTCATTTCATTTATAATATGAACAGTGCAATTTTGGATAACACTAATCGGCAGTGGAGTGATATCTGTCACAGGAGTTACAGTGACCACCATAACCACTCAAATGCTAAGTGGAAGTTGTAGAAGAACTACATGCTCAGCTAAAATGATCCAACAGAAATAGCAAATGTGGACCACCGCTGTGAAATGGTTATAGTGCATTTAAAATCTTTCATAAAATTATCTCTTCCAGAATGCTTGTTCAAAGTTTCCATCCGGAATAATAGAGATTTTACTGTCTCTTTCCACGTTCTTCCGTTTTTACTCGAAAATACTGATGTGGTTTGTATATTCATACTACATAATATATTTTACCATATAGGTATGTAGGTACCATGTAGGTGTCCTTTCCGTACGGTTGTCGAGTCACTCACACTACATGTCTAATATGTAAGTATATATGAATAAGCAAGTCGGTCCATCCGTGTATAATTACGTACGAACACGTCCACCCCGTGGGCGGTGTTGCCCAAAATTATGGCGATACTTTATGATCCGCGTACAGTCGTAAGAAACTGTATTTGTTTTTATTTTATAAAATCTAACCAGAATCTAATCAAAATAGATCTCTCACCGATAACAACGAGACTATGAAATATAGCCAATAGTGGTCAACCAAATGTACATCCTAAAGCACCTAGCCATGGCATAGCAACTCAAGGCAATTATGCCCAGTAGTGGTTACTCATCCATGTCACATATAGGGCTACATCCAACGAATGCATATTAAGGCATTAATAGCAGTTCAAATTCTACTACTTAATAGAACTTCGAAGAGTTCTGATATAAATTAGTTCTGCAATATCGTTATATGTGTGTAAGTTAGATAAAAAGACTGATATACGCAATGTGGCTATATAATATAAGTAGCTAAACTGTTTCCGCGGTATCTTAGAAAAAAGATTTGTACAAAATTAGACACTTTGCAGTGTATTAGTCATCTTCTGTAAGAAAGGCTGACTGGATGTTTAGTATCACAGGAAGCATTTCGATGTCTTATAATTTAGAAACTTACTACGCATTTTTTTTTGTATGCTGTCAACTCAAGAAACATGATCATTTTTAGAACTAAATTCTGTTACCAGCTCAAAATAGTTTAGTTTGATAAAATTTGATGAACATAATTTGATGAATACATTTAAAACACACAGAAAACTTTGATAGAAGGATAATATGCAAAATATTTTTATAGTCATAATTCTATGTACTTCTACTGATCTTAGCTTCCGTTTAGTTCTAAATTTCTTTATCAGAATTGCATCATACCTCTACATTATTTATGTCTCACTTGGATTCATTTTCCGCTCAATGTTTTGGATCTAATTAAATTACGGCATCGTTACCCCGCGGGATACTTGTTGACAGCATCGTTAGTGACTATTGGAGATTTATTCGTCGTAGAGGCACCATAATTAAACATAATTTACTTATTTACTTCATTCAAATACGATTCATAGGTCCACGTGTATCTATAAATAAACCTAAGGTAAAGCGTTCCTCGACAATGTTTGTAGCAAAATATATTTTCAATAATATCTATAGTATTTATAAACTCGCTGTAGTTTAGTATCTTTAAATTCCATACCAAAAACAAAAAATTACATATACTCGTAACATTTAATCTCTTACCAGTTAAAAGTTAAAATATGAAAATTGCTTTGTCAAATGAATGGTATGAATGGTTGCGTAATTTTTATTTTTTTTTTCAAATATACATTATATGTATTTGAAAAAAATATATACTTATACAAACGTTCCCAAGTAAACGTTAAAAATGGGCTTTATTTCGTACTCCTCCGTTCGCGTAATTGTCGTTAACAGACGTCAGTGCAATATATGAAGTTTTTGAAGTCAGTTTAATTTTCTTTTAAGAAGTTATACACATACTATATCGTCTATTACGTTATAGTGTGTTACTTATTAACTCTTTTTAAGATTAACCAATTTATATGATTTTTTTTTTAAATGAAAGCTGACGCTTGTCGTGTGATTTGGTTTGATCTATATTAGATATGATCAGTATTTTTCTAGTTATAAAATAGAATCCTTTATGGTGATGTTAAAATATTTTGAATTCGATTTATCTGTCCACTAAGAAGCAAATTATCTAACTTACTTCCCGCAAAAAACAAATAAACCATTTATTAGTTGCATTATGCAAATACATGAGACACATACTAAAACCTGTAAAGTGTAAGTTTATACATAAAAAATTGCTTTTATGTTTAAAATAAGGTGGTACAACTTTTGTTCTTGATAGTACTTCATAGTACGATGCATCTATGAAAATCTTTTTATGGTGCCAGAAAGTAAATAAACTGTCGTAGGCTATTTGGTAGACAACCGGTGTATTGAGTTACGAAACTTATGAATATATTACTAACTTGTCGCATAACAGTCAGGTAAAAGATAGATGAATAAACGAGAGTAGAAAAGGTCAATAAATTTGTTGGTATCACTGCGTTTGTTGGATCACTGTGTTTTGGTTTCGATTCTATTTTTGTGCTCCAACTGCAACCCTACGATCTAGGTTATCTGCCTATGGCAAACCGTATAGGTTAATGAAAATTATTATTATTAATATTTCATATTATTTAAAATGTCTGTCGCTAATGAAGTCAAAGCAAAATAGTTTTAACAATTGCTAGCCAGCCGACTGACTCATGGAATATAACTCTTAAAACCCTATATAGATAGAAAAGCATCCTAGTGTACATTTAAATCATAGTAATTATTTGTATAAAAGTTTACTTTTTGCTTACTATTTGATTTTCTTTCTTCGCTTAGATTCAAACAAGGGTGTTAGGTTTATGTTCGTGTAGTAATTTTAGCTCGGGCGTGCGCCTGTCACATTTGTTCATAAATTTTTCTGGTGCTACGATTGCGATATTAGTAAAAGAATTTTGATTTAGAATTATTTATTACTTAGCATAAGGTGTTTTACATTGTAGGTTATATAATTATTTATAATTAAAATTTTGTTTTGCTTATATTAATTCCGATTAGGCAGATAGTATAAAGTAAGGTGCAGTAAATTGCAGGTGCACAGTTCACTACGTTGTCAAGGAAGGGAAATTAGTATCGCAGTAGGCAGAACTTGTACAGTTCACCTGCGGAGACTAAGTATCTCGGAAAAACCTATTCTCCTTTTCGAAGGTATTTTAGTACCTAAAACAGAGCAAACTCCGAAGTGGTCGCACTTACAGGTAAGTAATCCATACTTCCATACTATACTAATAGTATAAATGTGAAAGTGTGTTTGTTTGTGTGTTCTTCTTTCACGTCACAACATAGCTATTACGTGGTATGGTTTATGTGTGTATTTATGTCCTGATAAAACATCTTATTCTCATGAGAAGATCGATGTTTTGTTAGTTGTTAGATATTTAGTTCCAGATGTTGTTAAAAGATGGCGACATTAAAATTGATTTAAAAGTTCTGTATCACGCTATCAAATGCTACATGACAGGCAACTAATAAATTTAAATTCCACGGAACCATGCGGGAGAAGTCGCTGGCACCAACTAGTATGAACATAATTTAAAAAATTAAAAGTGCATGCTGAATAGCCGGTGCTACCGAAGTGAGAATCCAAAGAATCCGTTACTTGTTAAACCAATACGATATTTTATTGTTAACTTTTTATGTCCATGTATTTATGATATTGCTATTATCAGAATGTAATAATTTTTAAAAGTATTTTATCACCCACATCATTTGTTCATGAAGTTTTTAACTAGGTATGCTCATTTGCTTGTGTACGTAACCCTTTTATTTTTCCAGATAGCTCAGGGCAGTATTTGGGCCGTTGTTTTTAAGACTACCCGAGAATTAGAAGACGAATGTGGCGCCGTGGCTTTGATCTCGTGTTTACGAATAGCCTGCCCATCTGTTGTTTACGTTGGGAATATATTTACGGCAGGTAGAAGTAGCCCAAGGAAAAGTTCTATCGGGTAAAATTTTTGCACTCTATTTTCGTTCGAATTGGGTTTGTTTGCATTGTGGCACAAATTGTACAAGTTATTAAGCAAGTTGCCTGTTCAAAACACTAAATTTTAATACTGATATTAAAATCAGTCAAAACTGGTTTGGAAAAGTTTTAAGCCATTTTTCTAGTTCCATCAATGTTAATGACTCGTATTTCCATTTTATAGTTAACCGCTGTTAACTTGATTGTTAATATTAAAGCGAATTTTAAAATATCAATTCGAAGAGTTATAGTTAAAGACATCAAAACTATTAAAACCTACGCAAAACGACGTCCAATATGTATACTCGGCCATAAAGTAACCTAATATGAATTATGGAAATTAGTTGAGTTGACTGAATTAGAGAAAGCCGCAATTATTTTGATACCACCGCATACAATTTTCAGCCTTCTGCATGAACGCAGCTAGTACATAAAAATATTTTTTCATCCTGTACAGTTTCAGAGATTAACACCGTAATAGACCCAGAAATTAATATTTTGGTTGTATCTTCCACCCAATTTTAATGTCTTATTAATGGAATTTTTCGAAAGGTATACACTTTCGAAAAAAATCAGTAACGATAGTGTATTTGCGTCACAATCACTTACGCAGTTCTGCATAGATTGAATTTGTTTTATAATATAGCCACACTGTTTTTTGTAACTGTGTGATCTATTAATACTCGACCAAGTCCTCGACTCGATGTAAACGCGCCTTTGAAAAGTAACAAAGGGAAAGGGGATGATTGTAGAAGTTTTCCCGTGTCTTGGGAAAACAGGGCTTTTTTGGGCTAAGTAATTTATATCTCGTTTAAACATCCACCTCTCGTCGCGGCCTTCCAGATATCATTTAAGGGACCCGGTAAATGGATAAAGTCTATGAATATTGTTTATGCGTAATACGTGTTCGATGTCGCCTTACCTTTGTGAAGAAGAGTGAAACACTCTACGTAAATCGTTTTTTGTCCTCGAATTTTTATATTTTTTCCCCCATGGCTGGATTGCGGTACGCCGAAATATTTGGCGCGAACTTAGGGAGGCCTATGCCCAGCAGTGAAATGCAAATGGCTAAAGCAAAAGCGGAGTTTGAATGGTTCAAAGTTTACTATAAAAACCTGCCGACCCCACCACTATTATACACCCAGACCAGAAACAGAAATATTAATTCATCAATTTAACGATCTCAGTTTAGCTAAAAATCGAACCCTTTGAATGGCACTCTGTCATTAACCACTGAGCCAATGGGTTCGTAAAGGAACTACTTAGTTAGGATTAGGACTAATTACGAATTGATGAATTAGGATAACTAACCTCATGTTTAGTTAAAATATGGTATTATTTGTAGCTACAAAGAAACATTTATGTATACCTAGGTACGTGCTGCAACGATAACCCGTGGGTCGAAGTGTCAGATAAGGACGATAGCGCCAAGGCTACGCAGTTGTAATTAATTGCTTAACTACAAATTAATGGTATTAAATACGTCGAATAAAATATACAAGCTAAGATTAGAAGAGCAGGTACTTTAATACAAAACCCTCCAAAAAGCAGGCACGGGGAAGAAATGGCAACTACGTCTCGGCAAAGGACAGATCACCCTCGAACCAAGTCGATACCTGAGGAAGACAGCGAGAAACCATTCGATTCTGAAGGCACAAACCCAAAGTCCATTTCTGTCGCAAAATAGTGCAGGTCTTTGTCCAGCAGTGGACTTCAAAACGCTGATAGTATGGAATGGAATAAAAATACCACTTGACCTTTTCAGTCACATCAGGGAATCGGTATCATAAAAAATAATATGCAGAGTATTAGGTAACTTGCTCATAAACTAGAATCTTTGACGATACCTTCGTATTAACTAAAATTTTTAATCATGGGTTTTAATATTTCCTGACTACTATTGTGGAGACGGCTGATTTCATTTCCACCAAACATAGTTACGCGCCATATGACAGACAAGGTTTTTGAAAAAAATCGCTTGTTAAAGCTATAAAGTTAAGATAAACTTATTGTCAGGAGTTTAAAATATTTTTTATTTTTCTCCCATGTGATGTGAGTATATTGAATTAATTAAAGAACCCACATAAACAATCGCGAGTAGAGTATGTAGGTACCTATATATATTGGTTCATACTAAAGTAAATACATAGTCCGTGTGTTCGTTTGTATGGAACATTATACGCCAGTGAATGTTCTAATCAGGCCTATCACAAATTGCTATCAGAAAGGGCATGGTAGGGCGTCCAATTTCTATTAAAAATGGAGATAAAATTTTACATGTACTTTTTTTTTTATTTTCAAAAATAACAAACCTTGAAGTCCCAAATGTAAAAGGAATTAATTCTTTATATACATATTAGAACATCTTTATAATGCGCATAATATACATAAAAACCTTTGTACACATGTGAAAAAAAATATTCCCATATACTCGCACTTGGCCATTTATTGAGCGGACAGAGCCATTCGGCAGACTCAAATAACTCAGCCGCAGGAAAAGACAAGGGAGCCTCCCTTAAGCTTACCTTATTCAATGGACCTCCAAGTACCGATCAATTTATGTAAGCTGGTTAAAAGTTAAACTGGAAATTACATCCTATTAAAGATTTATTTTCAGAACTTTCAAGCATATTTCTTTTTATAATTTCTATACCATTCTCTTAAAAGTAGAAAGGTTAAACGTGCGTTCTGGAACAACTGACCTTATTCCAATTCCGAATCACTTAAGAAGGTTCTTTAAACTACTAAAACAGTAATGTTCCATCATCACAATTTTAATTATTATGAAACATGATAAAGGTTCAAAATGATAATTTGTATTATGATAAGCTTGAAAAATGTCAAGAGTTTGAAATTTTGGTACGAAAAATAAAATAATCTGTAAGATTTGATAATTCATTATAATAAGACTATTGAAAGGAAAATATCCTGCACTATGGTGGTTACCGTAAAAGGGCCGCAGGGTGCGTATGCGCAAGACATATCCAAAGACGCTGTAACATTTTAGCATTTACTATAAAATGAGTTTTATATCGTTGCCATACGGTTTAAATTCCGGAAGAAGCTTCTGCTCTTTGTTTAGAGGTACTATCAGCCTTAACTGTAGCGCAAGAACCGGCGCCTAGACAGGTCACCACGGTACAACGTAACTTGTTGCGGGTTTTATTTACTTGTTAATGTAATAATATTCTCGTCATTAATTATTTTTAGGAAGGCTCAAGCCCAGCGTGAACCTAATTTTGTTAAATTTATGTGCCTTTAATAGACTAATTACCTAAAATTATGATCTTTTTGATGAAAGAAAACATAATAAGAAAGTTAATATAAAAAATATATATATATAATCCTTCATCCTGTAAGGTAACTTATTTTCACTCCTCATGGCTGATTC
>DWPP01000785.1:0-10153 GCA_018251735.1 Eantis mithridates tamenund
ATTCTCAGTATTCATGGTGCAAATGGATCATTCAGCTCAGCATATATGCCGAAAATCGTGGATTCAAATCCAGCTTCCAATAATTTTATTTTTGGTAATTAAATTTGTCTTAACTAAATTGATAAAATCTTTATGAAATGTACTTAAAAAAAATTACCAATGAAGTAAGCACAAAATAACTATATGCCTACAGTTGAAAAGAATCTAGTAGCGCTTCATAACAATGTTCCATCGCCAATTCATAAGGCCGAAACTAATCTGCCGCACGTAATTCCGCAGAAAGCGGTGAACGGCAAATGACACGGCACTACTTGTTTGTATTAATTTTTATTTTTTAAATAAATGAGAAGCCGTGGTAGCTGAGTTGGTTTGATTTTGAATTCATATTTAGTGGATCCAGGTTCAAATCCCAGCGTACATTAGTTACTAACTAATTATCACGCGCTTTAAGGTGAAGGAAAACATCGTGTTGATACTCGCTGGCCTGTAAGTTTTCAAGAAAGTTTTTGAAGGCATGTGAAGTCCGCCAATCCGCATTTGACCAGCGTCTTTAAACTACGGCGTAAACTCTTCTCTGAGAGGAGACCCGTGTCCAGCAGTGAGACAGGAAATGGGTTGTTGATGAACTGAGTAGCATTCGAGCGCACAGGCCACTTGATAAAGCAAATTTCCTACACGAGGCCAGATCATCATGAAATAATTGTGTCTTAAGAATCTACGCCTCTCCAGGCGGAGTGTAAAAGTTCTACCTACTGCAAACCGATTCTGATATACAACTGCAACTGTCGCTCAGAAGTAACAGTCAGCAGCAGAATCGGAAGGGGTGTCAATAAATTCACATTCGATCAATCATCACATCAGGCAGTATCCTTTGCAAGGGCAGTTGCCGTCGACATTTGCCGCAACCGATTGCGACTGCCGTATCCTGAGGAATCGGACCTTGCCAACAACCTTTTACTGCATCAGACATGCACTCCCAGAAACTCACTTTTATAAATCAATTTTAAAATAAGTAAAGTTTAAAGTTAACTTTTGTATTTTCTCAAAATTTTTTATATCCCAATGTTGGGCATAGATCTCTTTTTCCAACTGGAAGAGGCTTGTAGCTTACCCCAGCATGCTGCTAAAATTCGGATTGGTGAAGAAGCAGGTTAGAAGCCAGCCCACTTGCACATTTTAAACCATCCACCATAGGGTTTCCGACACAGTTTAATGACTGCTATCTTTCAATAACAACCAGGGCCGACGGCTTACAGTGCCCTCCGTAGGACACGAGAACAAACGGTACGTGGATGAGGCGACCGTACCATCCTTGTACAGACCTCGCTAGACGCTGCTTCACTCCGTAGACCGTTTGCAATGTACACAGTTAGTATTCGTCCGAGACTCTTAAACCCAGTTATTTTAATAAAATATATCAAAAGCATGATCCTGTAGTTGTAAATATTCTGTAACATGTCTCATACCCATTCGAAGACAAAGCTTGATGTCAAACGATGGATCTGGTTGCTTTAATAACTTGTAAATTCTTTTTACTTTGTTAAAAATTCTTATCTTAACGCAAATGTGCGGTAATAAGAATTTATTTTAGTTTAAATAGTAAACAGCATAAAACATTTAAATTGTTTTCTTATCAACTGGGAAATTATTAGGTAGGTACTACCTAGTATTTATCTTGTTTTATTTTAATAAAACTAAAATGTAGTAAATATTTCAAATTCTTCAAATGTAGTAAATAATCTACTAGAAAAGCCTACAAGTAATTCAAATGGGTAATTATACTAATAAATAAACATTATTGTAGTTACATGGATAACGTCCTTATGGAACTCATTTAAGTATAAATATATAGTCAAGTAATAATTAGGTAGGTACAAGAAAAATCCGGTGCATCCGCAATAGTCTGCTAGCAATCAGATTTTTATATAAATGCATGGATTGCATATATTTAAATAAAATTGAATACAATTGGTACAGTACATATTTTTTACTACAAAAATAAAAAATGGTACAATTTAAATGCCCTAATTTTCATCATTGCATAAAAGCAATAAATTGAGTAAAATTAAACCTGCAGTTAAATAAAATAGCTACTTTGGCCAACTTACCATTGCAGCAAAAAAAATTACAGCCACAGGTTAAAAACTAAACTCGAACAACTAGACACAATAGCTATTACTTCACTAATGTTTATTTTAAAAAGTTAAAATGCACTCGTTTAAAAAGTAGGTAAACAGTTGGCGCGACCGTTCATCACGTCGACTTGAATGTACTGCGACCAGCCATATGGTATTGCAGTGTTTATAAATTGCTTTTAAAGAAAATTTATCTTTATTTCTGAAGCTTTAAAGCTTAGATTCTCGTGATACTATTTCAGTTCATAACACGCGAGTTTTTAAACGGTGACCCGGTGCGTTCGTATGTTTTATTCCGGTTCAAATAGTATGGAGAGAGCTCTTGCGACAGGTCGACGCACTGCGACAAACCAACGAATATTGGCCAATAGCAGCCGAGCTTGCGTCTTTAATATCGAATCCTGTGCTTAGCAAGAAAGTTTCTTTTACGCAACTATCGTTGCTTTTATTATTCATGCAAAAGCTAAGGAGAAAGTTGGTTAATGTAAGACAAAATAAAAATGATTTGGGGGCAAGTAATGATGTTCGTTAAGTAAGCGTAATTTTCTGTTCTCTTTAATAAGATTCATCCCAACTTTAGTTTTTACGTTTATCTTAACACTTTTACAATAGTAAGGAAAACCACTTTAAATATTAATGCATATTAACCTTTAAAGTGGTGACAGATTTTAATGCACAGCAGTAACCAATGTAGCATATATCGACCTATCCGAAGAACAAAGTTACATATCATATGTAACTTACATATCATATCATTTTTCGGATAGGTCGATATAAAGGCTAAGGCTACACCTGCAGGCAGCCTAATATTAAGTGTTCACTGCAGTCCATAAACACACTTACAATCTCAAGTAAAATATAATTCCTATATGATGTTGCACGCAGATGCTTCTCATGAGGTCTAAGATGGCTGCCTCAACATAAAAGTGTCTCAGGAAATTCCGCTCCTACTCAACCACAAGCAGTTTGTTTCACAGCGTTTATGAGGGCGGTGGTAGGTGCCTCCCCGTGCGAGCTATATAACCTACAAAACTACAACTATTAACTACACATAACTCAAAAAGCTTAATTCATCATTAATGTGTTAATGAAACTAAGTCCAGGTCTATATCTTATTTAATTATTAAAAATTAAGCACCGTCTTTATTTCCTACTAATACAGATCTTTAGTAAGTGGCATATACACAAAATTACATTCGAATTATGAACCTCCTCCTATTGGCTCCTATTTTGACGTTGGTTTAATATAATAAATGTAAGTGTTGCTTTAAGAAATCGAAATTAAGATAAATTGCTAAAATGTTTTGTTACATTATGTCGTGAATGTCATGAGAAAGATATTTCCATAACAGTGTAATTTTGAGGACTTACTGCGTGTAATCCATTTTTTAATTCAATTATTTGTGAAAATAATTCAAGGAAAACTGTATGGCACAGATGAAACTATAATATAGCAAGTTTCCAAGTGTTCTATGCTCATTGGCGCTGGAAACATTAGTCATATTCATTCAAATGAAAGCATTCAATAAGCTTATTGTTTAAAGGGTCGCCCTCTAATAAACGTTTAACTAGTCGGCCAGTGATACCTACTGTCTGCTTGAGGTCCAGTTAATTCATTCCTAATTGTTTTTATTATCAACATATAAATGAATTTCTTTTGAAAACTGATCATAGAAAATAAATACGTGTAGCAGAAACATTAAAACTTATAAAGATAATTACGTGAACGGAAGAGTACGATATACTTAATGTTTACTTGGGGAACGTTTTCATAAGATTTTTTTTAAATATAATAGAAAATAATTACGTTAACTATCATTGATTTTTTGTTCTCTGCCTACCCCCTAAGGGACCTGGCGTGAAGATGTGTGTGTACTATTCATTAAACAAAGTTTGTCATTTTATTTTCTACATATCGTTGTATACTTATTATGACATCTATAGATTATAGTGTTAGTAGTATTATAAAGTATTATAGTAGTATGGAGTGTTATAGTAACTAAAACTAAACAAATGACGTGTCACATCCAAATCTCTGCACTTGGATACCTTGGATATATTGTGTCGTTGTTGGTCACATAATGACAAAGCACATACACTCAGACCAAACACAAACATTTGAACTCAACTCTACAATTTCTTAAAATCAAACCCCAAAAAATTTGGACCTAGGATCAAATGGAAAACTAATAGATTTAATGCGTTAATAAAGTTCTATAAAATAGTAATATTTTTTTAGACAAAATTATAGATATTCATATTTTAATAAAGTAAACAATAAATAATGAGACAACAAAAAGCAACGCAATAGCAATTTTAAATTTCGACACTTTTGCTAGTAAATAATTAAATGGAACTAAATGCTCTAACGACGTCTGTTTATAACTATGAAATATAAAATATATAAGGTAGTACTGATTTCAATAGAATACGTACAATAGATTAGACAGATAGATTTCAATAGGTACGGATAGAATTATGAATCTAAAACATTTTTGATTAAATAAATAAAATTTGGAAATACAAAGAAAACACAAAAATATGACTTCCGGTTTTAGTACATTAATCTTCAATGAACCTATTGAAGCGAAAGGCTCCTGTGGGAGCCCTTCACTTAGAAAAAAACCTGAGTTAATTATCTATTAATTGCTCAGCAAACGCGGAACGAATTGTTTTAACAATCGACAAAAATAGTGACAAACGTATGACTATCTTAATTTACTATTGTCGGTGGCGAATCGAACTGACAATTGCTTATTTCCGCCAATTACTAAGTTTAAAGATACAACGTAATTAAAAGGGTCACGGTGTTCAAATTAGACACAGAAACAATGCAGGGACAACATAGAGGTGTTTAGAAACAGAGGGACCATTATCTATTTATAATAATCACATTTTCACTTACTTTCGCTCCACCTGTGGGACATCCACTGGATCGTTGGATCGACGATCTGCGTAAGACCGATGGCGAAGGCTGGATGAGGATTGCGGCGAACCAGTATATTTAGCGCGAATTGTAGGAGGCCTTTTTTCAGCGGAGGACTACATTAAATAGACGGAAGCGATACATATTGAGTACCGATGTTACTTTTATAATTCCATAATACTAACATAATATAATATTAATTCCCGATTGGGTAAAAAGAAATGGTTTTGCTAGTAGGAAAATCTTATTGCCGTTGAAAGTAGGTACCTACCTTATGCTTCTTACCTACTAAAGCGTTTCCAAAGCGACCTAAAACTCTTTTGAAAAAAGCAATAAACCGTCTAAAGTCTTTTCATTTAAAGCCAACAAAGCGCTACTGAACCTATTGAGTTTCTAGATGACCGCTTTTACTTACGGCTTAAAGAAATACCTATAAAGCAATATAAAATCGCTTGGTTTTGCTGTGTTACTATTCTTTTAGAAAAAAAAGTTCGTCCTCGATATTGTTGTAAGGCACATCAACTCAACTTTGGCCATTTTATCTCTTTAATAGCTGTAAGAAGTAGCAAATTCATTTCTATTTACATAGTGCGCCCACTGCGTGAAGGCAAACAAACGAAAGAGGCTCAAAAAGATGAAACTTTGTAAGGCCAAATTGTAGGCATGCAGATTACTTTATAATTCGCGTAATAAATGTTTTTTAATAATCGGGAAATAAATATTTTACTTTAAACTCCCCCTTTGACTAGATTCTCTGGACTAGTCTACTTCTCTACTCTGTGTCAGAATTGTTGGAATCATGATTAATTAATTGGAGGTGTACTGGAAAATCAAAATAAGCGACAATCATGATTGTGGAAACAGAGTCCTTTCTCATTATTTATTTGAAGGATCCGTAGGTACTTTATTACTCATTTAGTAGGAACAGAAAACACTTCCATATCCCTAATTACTTGCTTCAATTCTACGCTAATAAGCTTGACATGCAGTATTAACAAATAATAAATATCTGGTCTACTGGGAATCGAACTCAGGAGCCTACGAACGTCAGTCCATTATAGGTACCACTGCTTATTGGTACGATGACTTTCATCGGGGTCATAATATGCCTACTCGTAAGTAATATGGTAAAAATAAAAAAAGAATAGATAGTATTATTATCAAAGATATTGGCACGACGCGACGCAAGGAACTGAGTAAGCATTAAAATGTTTAGTTCTCGAAATTGCCGCTAGAGGTGCTGCTAGTAGATAAGTATTACGCCATAACACCTTTGCATATTTAAATTTATGATCGAACTTCGACCACCAGTGATCTCTAGTATTCATAATTGAACATTAGGAACTAATTATCACGTAATTTGTTGTAAAGGGAAACATCGTGAGGAAATATGCATGCCTAAATATACAGTTGGCCAGCGTAGTGGACTACGGCTTGTGTCCTTATTCGATAGAAGACCCGCGCGCAGCAATCGAATAAAATTGAGTTGACGATGATGTCAAAAATACTAACCGTGGGCATTTACAATGCATTCCGCAACAGTTTACAGTTTCTGAGAACATTTTTGAGCACTCCTTCTAAGGCATGAACAAACTAACAATGTTTTCCTTTATCATTGTACCGTGAGTGATAATTACCTATATCCTATTATGTACATCAAATAATCGAAGATGATACTTGGTATACCAACCCGCTTTACATAAACCTAAATATTACTTCTACAATTATAAATGTGAAAGTTTAGATAGATTTATTTATTTATTATTGTACTTTAGTCAATCACAGCGAACGGATTTTCATGAAATTTGGTTAAGACATAAATTGTGGTCTTAAATAAAAAATGGGCTTCTTTATTAACCTTCTTTAGTAATTCCTGTCCAATAGTTATTTGCTTGCTATTTTTGTATAGCCAGTTTTTTACAGAGCAAGAGGATCGATATTATTTTTTGCATAAAGGTAGTTTATACATGAGTGAATGACGTAGGCAACTTTTATATCAGAAAAAAAATCTCTTCTCCTTTGGACTTGTAAAATAAACACAGTTACGAGCAAGTTTTGAAATATGTAGATTCTTATAGGTAGGTACATAAACACCATACCACATCGCGGAATTTTATATTCCTCCTCCTGGTATAGATTTGATATAAAAATATTTTAGGATTAAAAATATCTTTTTTAAAATAATATATAAGAAAAGTATTATACATCTACTTTATAGGTAATATCATAGTTTAGTATTTATGACAGAACCCTAATTGAAATCAGGATTTCTTGTTTATTCTTTTATCTTATAGGTACAAAACTTTTTATGGAGTGTCAATTCTAGAAAATTAAAGTGACTAATTATGTGATACAAAGCAGCTTCATATTTTTTTTTTAAATTATAACAACTCCTTACTTGTTTCTTTCGCACGTTACCTATTAATTTACATAAATCGGAAAACGTTGGATTTATATATAACAGTCTTTATAGATTCAAATTGAGAACATTATTTGTTATTTTTGGACGACAGAGTGGGAGCTGTAACCGTTTACCTGTTGACCTATCAATTATCTTCATGCCTAGACTTCACTGGCACTGGGATGTCTAACTGCATAGTATGTAGGTATGATGATCATGTTTTAAACCTAAACCAGTCTAATTAGAAGTTAGCCTGTGTTACTACTCCCTACGACTATGATGGAACGCATGTCTTATCACACACTTTGAACTAGAACACAGCAATATAAGTGCTCTTATTAGATCTATATCTACTAAATGGCACATTTATATGAGACAGTGGTATCACCCAGAACTACAATGAGATGGTACCATCTTCATGTTTGTTTGCGTATCACGTAAAATCTATTCAACACATTTTAGTATAGAAAGCTAACAAGAGATTTAAAGCATCTACTTAACCAATATGTCTTATATTGATTGGATGCTTTAAATCTCTTGTTTGTTTAATAGATACTATCCATGAAATCCAAGGTTTAATATTCGGCTGTAACTGTACGTATAGCTTGATATCAGTGGGGTAGGTATCGTATAAATTGAGTTAAATTAAAATAGGTATTTTGATAAGAAAGGGCATAGTATCTATGAGCAGAATTCTTACAATAATCGTATATTGATCGGAGAAATTTTCCTTGTTTAATTTCAGTTGTTATAATTTTTCCTCGTTTGCATTATTTTGAAGAAAAATGTGAATCACCGGATATTTTAAACCACTTTAAACCCCAGAGATTATAATTGTTAAATAGTATAGTTTAAACAGCATACTCTCAAATCCTAAAGCAAATGTCTGAGATAGGAAAAATGTGGATTAAATGTCATACTAATATCACGGTATATTTACGTAAAATTCCTCGCTTGAACATTTCGTAGGTACGTAAAGGTATGTACATCATACACCTTTACAGCCATTTAGGTTAGCTGACAAGGGAATAAAAGTCGAAATTAAACAAAAAAAGAAAAGATTATTAAATACATAAATACACATATTTCTTCAGCGACTTCATCCGCGTGGGATAGACATATGCTGTCGTGGGACATTTTTTATATATCTACTTAATTTTAGGGAGAACATTTCCGTCATACATGATTTCTGTGTAGTTGTAACCATTAAGGTTGCACACGCGACAGAAGTGTAACAAATGGAGTAACTTCTCCGGTTTCCCAACGTTTGCCTTCAGGAGTGTGAAGAATAATTGTACCAAGTTTCGTTATAATCCGTCTAGTAGTTTTTGTTTCTATAACGGTTATACAGACGGACAGACAGACCGACAAAAATTTTACTGATTGCATTTTCGGCATCAGTATCTATTCCTAAACACCCCCTGATAGTTAGTTTGGAAATATATTTCATGTACAGAATTGACCTCCCTACAGATTTATTATAAGTATAGATAGAAGATAGAAGATAGATTTTTTTATTTAGAATCATTATCATAGTTAGGTATTTAAAAGAAACTCCTGGCAATACTTTAAATTCTGGGTATAGGTACAAATTACATTGTGACCATCTTCGATCAAATATTTGATCAAAGGTGACCATGCACACTTATCAATCGGAAAAACGGCGAGAAACATTCGTCTTTGATTGCGCAGAACTGGAAGACGTGGCAAAAGTTGGAGAAGACCTATGTAGCTATGTTTAACAGTAGAGGGGACATAGCTGCTGCATGGACAGATTATGAAAAATTTTAGTAAGTGGACAGTTAAATAGCACACGACACAATTCGTGTTTAATTATCTCTACTTTTTAAATGCAGGCATGTATCTAAATTTTAAAGCTTCCACGAGATAATGCTGCCAGATTTTTTTTGAAAGTTTGGAACTTCTGGAAACATAGATGTTAATTTTATTTTTGTTTAATAAAATATTTGTATAATAATTATGTTCGTTACTTAAAAAATATAAATTTTTACATACTTCAATAGAATAAACTTCAATATAATTTACTGAATATAGTTACATATAAGCTTGTGAGTATTAAGTGTTGCAGAATTAAAAGAAGTAGAACGACCGATAACAATATAGATCAACGACTTGAAAACATAAACTTAACATAACCTGGATGTTGACTAATTAAATACGATGAAACAGTTAGTTACAAGCTTACTTAATGTGACAAAAAATAGAAATTACAGGAAGAAAAAGAACTAGAAAGGATTGAAGGGAAGAAGGAGAAAGAAAATAAGTACCTAACGTTAGAAAGAAAGCATTAAGATGTTCAAGTAAAAGTGAGCAAAGCAAAGACTTACCTTGGCTTTGCTCATCTTAATATATATATAGTACTTTTCAAATTGGAAATTTGAAAAAAATATGAGTTCAATAGAATTATTATTGAATAAAGTTTTTCTCATATATCATTTTGGCAAGTTGTGGTCGCCATTCGCGAAACTTATCTGTCCAACTATGAGTCCTTCGAACGATGTAGCCAGCCCATTACCGCTTCAGCGGGCTAATGCTTTATAAGTATTCAGGCACACATACCTACAATTCTTTTTATCATAATATCGATCAATAAAAGTGAAGGCAATACAATAAAATTATTGAGACTAACTGTAAGATTTTCGCGGTAATGTGGAATTGTTTATAAGGTTC
>DWPP01000786.1:0-10151 GCA_018251735.1 Eantis mithridates tamenund
AAGAAGAAGCATAGATCGATACTAACATATAAGATGATATAAGTATGTAGTTTAAACTATGTAAGTATTTTTTAAGATTTCTTTTTTAAATGATTGTGAGAACAAATGGTAAGTGTAAAGAGCAACAGAAAATCGTAGATATTGATCTGATAGATCTGAACCTAATTATTAGACCTGATCACCTAATTCAATTCTATAAAAAAGAAGAAATCGAGTTTTTGAGGTCAAGCTTATGTATAAAATCTATTAAGCGCAAATTATGATATTTATTAACAACAAAAAGTTAAAATTGAATCCAGCATAACTAATTATCGATTTGCAAATGCACGTATGTACTGGCCGTCAAGAACGAAAAACCAACGACGAACGACAGAAAAAAGTAGTTAATATCTCCGCGAAGCCAGTAGCCTCTTATTAGTGTAATAATAACGACGCATCCGTGAGAACAACGCATGCGCGGGCGCATAGTTAAATAACAGCAAAACATCGCCAGCCCGTGAATTCAATGTAAAGATCAAGACCTTTTATTACGGCTAGCGTAAGAAAATGACAACCGTCTACGCGCCATTTACGTTGACGCCAATCTAGATAAAACCACGAAAAGAGACAATTTAAACCTTATCTTCTAAGCAATAAGAACTATCAGTAGTCCTAGATTAGATTGCGCGCTGTTTAGAACGGTTGGAAATGTCAAACCTTAACCTCAAAACCGTGACGCTTGCGACGCCATTTTAGATCGGCTCGGGCGTTTTCGGCGTGCTTCGGTGGAACTCGCTGACAAATTTAGAATGACCTCCGCTGGGTTCGGCCGTTAGAACTATTTATGACATAATGGAAACTAGCGCGTTCATTGGAAAGGTCATATTGCGGTGGACGTTAACTGGCTAATAGTAGGGTGCCTTGAGAGATAAGGACGCCTTGTATCATGAACTACTAGATAGTGAGATGGTCTATTTAAAGGTATCACTAATTGAATAATAAATAGGTAAATTTTAATTTTCTTACAGTTAAAACTTTTATAGCTAGATATTTTTATGAGGAATAACAATAGATAAGGCTGAAGAAACTGCAAAGTGATTAAGTTCTAAAAATAATTACTATTTATTATAAAATAATTAATATTATAAAATAATTATTATGAAAATGAATAATCCGATTCCAAAAGCTCTAGGTTCATTGACGATCATCTGCAATATAATCTAATTTTATGATGAAATAAAATATTTTGAATGTGCTTTTTTCAAATGCTAATGAAAAAAATATGTAATTATTAAATACGTAATAAAATATCTATTAAGCTAATAATTACAAGATTAATTTAAAGAAGCCAATAAAAATAATATTTAAAGACGTTCCGTTGGTCAACAGGATAGAGATATTTGGCACTTCGTGCTCTCTGCCTACCCCGTAGATTTTTAGTAATGTAGTTTCATATATTAAGAAGTAGATACTGTTTTATCTTATATTATGTGCACAGATCTGTCATACCACATGTAACACCAACTCATTCCTGTTGTAATAGACACAAATCACGTCTCATTGAGATGATACAATGAGAGTGGTTTAGGCTGCGGTCAGTTAGGCCAAGTTTATACAAACGGTCTTAACGTGCCTTTAAGATCTTTCTGGAAAACTTATAGGTATGCAAAATTCCTACAGTTTTTTCCTTTACGCGTAATAGGATGTAAACATTTCGAAAATGATCTAAACCCTCCTCGGGCCCGTGCCCAGCAATGGGATAGGATTGATGATGATGTTGAGTTAGAAAAATTAGATTATTGAGAAATAAATTTTCCCGGATCAACCATGATGTGATCCAACGCCAAAGTAAGATATAATTGCTACTGTAATGCATCCGTCAAACAGAGCTGCAGACATTTCTAGAATAAAGTAACGTAATAGATAATAGAGCATACTTTCGCGCCATCAATGCACATAGGCTATCTATGGAGGGGATTGTAGTGACGAAAATTCCATTTCGACAAACACGAAACATCTTAAATCATTGTCCATTCGAAGTAAATGCATCTCTAAAGACATTACGTTAAGGTATATTTTCCCGTTCTCGCCGATGGTAGATAGAACATTTGTTGGCTTAGACATACTAGTCCAGCCTAATGACAAGGTTAAGTGTATGAAACGCTAAGGAACTGGTTTTAAAACATTCGCTCGCCGTTAGCGATAGACAAAAAATACGGCGGCCATCTTGGCTGTATGATGACTTTCTTGCTGTTGAATTGCACAGATCAACTATATATGGTCGTGGTAATGCAAACTAGAACTAACACAGCTATGGTAAAATTTAGATAAATGCCACAGTATCGTTCAAAATCATGTAGGTTGACTAATAAAGTCTCAAATACTTTGTACACACGTATTTTTAGCTACAATCTTTTATTTCTGTAGTGTTTGAAGATTGGGTCTGGTCTTGCATGACTCTTACAGTTTTAGTATATACATAAATAATTGTTTTTAATGATCAAAAATAACAGTTACCTCTAAATAGTCATATGCAGTTCTATTACAATTGGGTCCTGTATCGGAACAATCGTTTTTTAATCGTTATTTCTCTTTACCGTTGCTTTAATGTTATGTAAATATTATTAAAATGTCAAAAAGTGAAGCAGTAAATGGCAATTACATAGTACATAAATGAATGAGAAACACATATAGTTTCTAACATATCATTATTATTTAAATAGAATAGCATAAAAGGCGTACCTGAGTTAAAATTATCACTTCCGCTTATACTAACATAATGTAAGGAAATATAATAAAGGTTCAATCTTGAACAAACGTGATTAATTTGAAACTTGGACCTGCGGTTGTAGATTAGTAATAAGTAATCCCAGTCCCAGCACTCCTTCAGTTATGGAGAGAGATTCATACGAGGGATTCATATCATAAAATATTATAGGAAGATATTCATACCATAAAATATTAAAGGGTTTAGACCACTCTGAAATCAATTACAGAAGTGTTGTTAATCCTGCGGACTAAAGTCTGTCTTACCACTCCCTTCAAACCAGAACAGAAAACATAACTCTGCCATAACCAGCCCTGCCATTAAGCAGAAATAGGTGTAATAGTTATGTAAGTAAAATTACGTTGCCATGTCCCTAACTGTAAGAGGGTCAATTGATACAATTTGTACCCCTCCCCTGTATATTTGGGGCCCACGCAATATGATTACTCATATCCATATAGCATTAGGACTACCTACCTATCACTGCTTAGTGATAGCTTGTGTTATGCCGGATGTAAAATTGGCGTGCACCTCTATTTTCGAAGTTATATGCATAGCTTTACTTCGCCTATTGCAGTCCACTGCTGGCATAGGCCTTCTTATACCAAATTTCCAATATTCTGCGCGCATATTACTATGTACCAAATGGATTACAAAAATTTTTTATCCCAAATAAAGGTTTGTCTAAAATTTCTCCACAAAGTACATATCGCCTGCCAAGCGATACACGGCCAACATGGTGAACTAAGGCCTTTTACATACCTCAGAGGAAGCTCGAACTATCTTGGTATAATAGTCTGTTTCATCTGCAAAGCATTCATAGGAAATATGTACTTATATACAGGAAAAACTAACAGCTATTTAATACTTACTAACACTCATCTTAAAATAGAACATGAGGTGAACAATAAGTAAATTGATCTCCTATAAAAGATGGGTTCTTTCATGGTGAGACAAAGAATAAATCAGATTTCTGTCTTTAAAAAATAATGAATTTTTAGTAGAACAAAAATTCAAAGAATAGAAAACATGGCACAAAAGAGATCGTATTTTGCCATATTAACTTTACGTATATATCTTTGCCATATATCTTCACGCCAGGTCCCTTACGGGGTAAGCAGAGAGCACGGAGTGCCATAATATCTCTATTAAAGGAGGAGGATAGAGATATAAAAGGAGGTCCTTTTACTAGTAGCGTCCTAGAAAAATTTACGAACAAATTTAAATAAAATACACTTAAAATAAATGTTAAGTTAGTCAATTAAAATAACACTAACAATATAAAACTGCAAACCGCATCCAAATCGGTTAGACCGTTTTTGACATTAGCGTGCACAAACAGACAAACATTAAGGGTTGCTTTTAAAATGGCCTTTATTAAGATTGAGACTAAATTACACTTTTTATCACTAAAACATCTGTACCTTATAATGTAACTGTATAAAGCCGTGTTACAGGAAATCTTTACATAACATATATAGAATCCGTTGCGTAGAAATCAAGGCGAATGCCTACAAACAAGTGAATATGTAGAAACAACAAAACTAATTAGTTCTAACTAATTCCGATCACGAGAGCCGCAAACAAAGGTGACTAAACCGTGTTATTTGAACCTAATATGCACTTGACTTTATGTACTTTATATACTTGTACTGTAATACAAATATGTACTTCTTCCATAACTGGGGGTCTCCAGATTCCCAGGACAGAGAAATTGAATGATGAGTTTAAATTCCAAGGTGTCTATAATCTTGTAATAAATTGTTGCTACATAAGTGTTGCCAGCTAACGGTTCTTTTAACACAATTTTAGAGAGAGACCAATAAAGATAGCAGGCTACGATAGGTCGTCCACATGGCCCATCAAAAAAAACAACAAAGTGAATCAGCAAGAGATTCGCGAATTACGTCTTTAAATGCGACTCATGACAACTACCGCTCTGTCAAAATCGAAGCCATGAAGAAGTAATCTACGTTTTAGCTCAGGTTGAATGCTTTAGAAGGAAGCTTACATAGCATAAATATTTGGGGCAAGCGAAAAACAGTTGCCTGCCATGTTAGCTGGTGTTTTCGTGACAAAGCCCAATAGGTAGCGGTTTGTGATAGGATGACCAAACTTTCTAGATTATATAGAAGTGTTTATTCTAGTTCCCGTACATGTACGCGATGATTGCATTATGAAAATTTAAAGGCATACTTTTTTTAACACGCTTTTATTAGCTTGGGTTGTATATATGATTTCCAGAAGTCTGATTAGTTCTAAACTTTGCACACGTATCAAGGACTTAGAACAATACAATATTATATATAAAGCGTCTATATAATATAAATAAAGCGTCTTCTTTCGTTTTTTAACTATAATTTATTTATTTACACCAACCTTGCAATTTCACCCGCGTATAATTTAAAAGATATAGCCTTCGTCATGATTTTATTACACATGGCCACCCAAGTACGACCAAGATCGGTCGTAGGTGCGGTGCTGCTCATGAGATCTACAAGTGTCACCTCAAATATTATCTCCGGAAATCCCCGCCTACCCAACCGAAACAAACAAACACAATTTTGTTAAATTAATATATATTTCTTATACATATAATGACATATTTATTTATGGGGATTACCAACCACTATCGTAGGTTTGTGTATAGGTGCACAAGGTTGGTATATCTGTTTATGTAAATTTATTTCTGTTTACCGAATGTGCTTTATACATAGTAGGTTGTTCTATAAAGCAATACAGTAATTAGCCTATAACAAGCGGTGTTGTCATTAAAATAGGTTAAAATATCAAAGATGTTTAGTTTTAAAAACTTGTGAACTTATTGAACTTAAGAATCTAAATTAAACTAGATTTATTTGGATGTTCACGCAAAATGAAAAGAAAGTAGTCTGTGCCAATTTTAATACTTACTTCCCTTTAAGTAAGAAAGGTAGGACCAGAATGGTCCAGATTATTTAAAACATTTCGTGTTTTATAACCTCAAACTTATCACCTGGTAATTGTATGATGATTATGTAAGATCGCCAGAAGAGGCTGGATCAAGATTGCGGAGAACCGGGAAATTTGGAGAACAATAAGCTTAACCACGTAGTATGTCCTAAAAACATCCGTAGACATGGTGCCCCTACACCAAAAACGACAAATTTCAAAACCCCACGAAGCCCAAATTGTTTTCACGAACAATCCGATATGCGGCGATAAGGACACACGTGGCGTGTGGACATGCCTGCTATGTCCACTATCAACAATTACCACAAATTAAAGCTCAAATATTTAGGTGGATATCAGTATATTCGTATCCGGAAAAGTCGCTTTTTGAACTACAAAAAAAAAATTAGAGTTTAAAGTCCTAAACCGTTATGGTCAAGTGTGAGTCCGATTCACACTCTACATACCTACATATATAAATTAAATTACCCATTGATTTAATTAATTCTATTTATTTAGGTAATGAAAAAAAGAAAAAAAAATTCCCTGAACAGCAAACGAGCATGCAACTTAATATTAAGTGGTCACTGCAGCCCACGGACACCTTAAATAAAAAGATTTCCTGTCTGACGTCACACGCTTTGCCATTCGTAAGGGAGCAAATGTGAAGTATAAATATTGGATGGATATTGGAACTCTGCAGGCATGCTGCTTACTTTTAGCATCATTATTAACGTTAAGATCCGATTTCCTGTCTCACTGCTAGGTTTGGATCTCCTTTCAGTGTTATGTTTGAAACTTTCCGAAACGGTTTGGCGGCTTCCACGTGGCTTCAAGAATTTTTGAGAAACATTTAGGCACGCAGGTGTCCCTACAATATTACCTTTTACCACAAAGCCGTTAGGTTACTAATATACACAACACTTCCAAAATTAGAAGCGTATTTTGGGGTATGAACCCGGATACCACAATGTAATTCCAGTATAAAACTGACTTTTATTATCTATTCATAAATGATAATACGTTTAATTCCACATTCCTTTTAATGTTCATAGCAGTACAAAGCCAAAGTTAACAAAAGGCTATTCTAGGAATTAAATTCCTTAAATGTCTCAAAGCATACAAAATTGCCCAAATAATGATTATGAGAATTCCTAATACGAACGTTACATTCCATATTGAAGGGTCATGCGAAACGGTTAATAGGTCGAATTAGCGTCTATTTAAATGCCAAGAGCATATTTTCATGAAAATTTGCGATATATCAACCATTTAAACGCAAGCAAAAAGTTTATGGTCAAAAATAAGTGTATGTATGGTATTTTGTTTTACTGAGTAGCAAGCGAATATGCAAGTTGATTTTTAGTGGTCACTGAACCTAAAATTTAGTAAGTAAATTTTTTTATAAGATTTAATAAGAATTAGTAAGCATTCATGACAACTAAGACGGCTCTCGAAAAAAAATAACGCCCAATGCGCCTTCCCAAGGGACACACAAGTAACATTTTTGCTTCACAGCGGGTTATGTGAGAGGCGGTAGAAGTTCTGAAATATCCCAAAAATGTCGCCGTTATTGACCTTATGTTTCAAATAAAGTAGGTCAATCCGCACTGGCACAGCATGGCGCTCCACATCCACGTTCTTATGAAGATAATAAGCTTATCAGGCCTCTTATTGTAAAAGAAAGCCAGTCCCAATAGTGGGACGTATCAAAAGCCGACGAGTGGATAGTGTAGTGTATATTTATTGGTGTGTCTTCTATACTACTATTACAAAATAGAAATTTTTCAGCTTTAATTTTTGTGTTAGCAGCTATCTACATAAATAAGATATGTCAAGTGTAGCGCCTGATTATAATAAATAGTTTCTACTCTCAGAATAGGTTTTGTAACTCTTCAATCAAACGATCCATTAATGTCCCACTATTAACCACGGCCCTCCTCTCAACAATAAGAAGGATTAAGGGAGCCCACAACGCTGGCCAGTGTGGAATCACATGCTTTCAAGAACTACATAGAAAACTTTAACCATTTTGACTCTTGTATTCTTTCATAACAAACCAATAAGTTAATACTATGCAGTACATACTGCCGAAAATGTACACGCTGGGGTATGATCCCGGAGTAACCGAAGCGTGTATCCGATACCAAAGCTACCTATCACTTCTTACTTCACACTCGATGGTTTTGCAATTACCCGGTTAAAACGTGTAACGAAAGCCTCAGATGGGTTGAAATCTGTAAAATCCTTTTCCATGCTACTGTACCAGGGTATCGATCCATGAATGTCCTTTGTCCTTACATATTTCAGGCGACCGCGTTTGAAAGCAATCGATACTGTACCATCCACCTGTCATAGCATGGTTTCAATTCACACCATTGTTTGTAACGCCGTTACACTATTACATCGCGATCATAGCCTAGTACCTACATGGTTCCGCCTGTGTGCCGTGGTCACTAATTGGTTTGCCATAGAAATATATTTTCTATCCGTTTTTGTATAAAGGCGAAAGGAAGAGTCCTTTATGAACTTGCGAAGAAATAAAATATTCTAAAAATTTTGCTGTTAAAAATCGCGATTTTGTGTATTTAATACAAAAAGTTTAGGAAACACTGATATACTGCTTAAGTTAAAAAGACACCCAGCATTCAAATCTCGGCGTGCACTAACTTTTAGTCTTTATTTATCTATACTAATTATAAAGCTGAAGAGTTTGTTTGTTTGTTTACTTGAACACTAATCTCAGGAACTACTGGTCCGATTTGGAAAATTCTTTCAGTGTTTTATAGTTCATTTATCGAGACCTAAGAAGCTAACACCAATAGAGAACTAATTAATAATGTTTTAAAATCGGGGGATTTTTTTATCTTTTTCTATTTCCAACATCCATTTCTATTTGGTAGTAGCTTTTGTGTTAATAGCGAACGAATTTCCAAAGAGACCGACGTTCAATACATTTTTACTTTTAAACGACTGAACCGGTTTTCATAAAATTTTGTGAGCATGATCATGTTGATTTGAGCTTTAGGTTAGGTAAAATAGTACTTAATTTTACTTTAATTTCCTTAACTGGAGGAAGTCAATACCGACTGCTATTATTTATACTAAAACAATTAATCATATAGTCGTGATACATAACAAGAAACGAGTTAGTAAATGATATTCAGTAGCAACAATGTTAAGAACAAAGAAAATGATAAAGTTTCTTTAACGGGCAAGTCGGCTCTTTGAAGGCTTCTGCGTACCGCTTAGTTCAACCTGAGCCTTTATCCATATAAGCAAACAAACTTTTACTTGGGTTCAAACTTTTTGTATCCCACTGATGGGCACAGGTAAAAAATTGGTATTGTGAAATTGATATTGCGGAATCCTTAAATTATGTAACAATTTATCTAACTACGATATGCAGTTTTCCGATATATAACTATCAAGTAATTCAATAAAAAAAATAAGAGCTAGAGATATTTATCCACTCGATTGGTAGGGTCGAAGTTCAGTGTTATAAAAAAATATGATTATGGTAGAGTTAAAGAAATCAATTATTCTGGTAGTTGAGGTAATTCTCTCAACAGCTCGCTCGAAGGACCTGCAGCCGCCCTTATAATCCGCAGTGAAGCAAATTGCTTATGTTTCGGGTGGGCAGACGGGAATTCCGGAGAACTATTATTTGAGGTGACCTCATGAGCAATGCATCTACGGGTACGACCTCATATAGAAATTTTTCAGAATTCGCTTGAATTGTATAATAGTTGGAACCAATTCCATTTTTTTTTCAGTTTTTTATTTCCCCTAAGACACCTGGCGTGAGGATATGTATGTATGTATTTATGTATGTATGTTTTCTCAATTATCCACTTACTAATCTCTTTATTATCAACACTATAATAAAACATAAACCCCTAAAAAGAAAATAGTCTGGCTGTCTTTCTCTTTTTCGAGGATGGAAAGGAAGTTTAACCGATTTAAATCATAGGATATAGGCTGATTTTTGTACCTTTTTTGTAGAGATTTACGCGAAAAAACCGCATGTTCAATATTAAGTATCGCACTGAAACTGGTAAACGTTTTCAAATATGTTATTTTTCAATAATAAAGTAAGGTAATAAAAATATATCATGGCGAACGACGCGGCATAAAAGCTATAAGCTAATATACAAGAAAGTATATTAGAAAATAGATATGTATCTTAATGATGAGAACGCTTTGGAAGTCTCACAATGAACCAAATGTTTTGAATGCATCATGAATTTTGATGTGTTATATTAAAAGAGTAGTAAACAGAAATGCACTAAACGAGTTCTTCTGGCGAGTCGGCAGCGCATTGGCGATTCCTCTCGTATTCCTCATGTTCCTAGGCGACGGTAATGATTTACCTGTTAGGCTATTTGCTGGGTTTATAAACGCTAAAATAAACGCTAACACACTCATACCCCCACAGTAGGATTCCCTGTGTCGCGGGTGGCATGGACAACAC
>DWPP01000787.1:0-10150 GCA_018251735.1 Eantis mithridates tamenund
TGTTTTCTTTTCATAAAATGAGCTATAGTTCATTAGACAGATTTTGTTTATTCTAGCATGTCGACTTTTCTGTAATGTGTTATATTTTTAATGAGAAACCAGTGCCACAAAATGGAATGACGATGTGTGAGATGACAAAGCTGCAAAAATGTTTTACTTAATCTATGCAATAACTTACCTTCACGTACCTATCCAGTCAGCTCACGTGAACACGAGCGTTATAAATCGAGACACTGTCGACGGCAAGGCACTTCGCACCGCATGTAGTAATTCAGGTGACGTTAGCATGAAGATGATATGCTAGGATCGAAGGTTGCGTCAAATTTGTATGTGAAGGTGAGCAAAATCTATATAACGCTTCACTCACACAGCCTCACACTAGGGTACCCTACATCGTGAGTGTACACAAAGACAAGCACAAATTAGAAATATAAATGTAAACTCATCATTAAATTTTCTGCTCTGCTGGAAATCGAACCTAGGACCCTCGAACGGTAGTCCGGTGTGTTAATGTGCGGCCATATGGTTCCTCAGGGATAGACGCTTACATTGCGTTGTTTAGATCGTACATTTATGTACAGCTTCAGCAACACAGAATACCTACATTGTTATTTCATATCACCTTTTTTTTATTTTTCCTTGATTGTATTCCTGAAATTACAAGTGAACATAGCATGTCAGTTTAAAGTTACGTATCTTAATAAAAAACAACTTTGTAGTTCTTCCGAAGAATCATGTATGTGAGGAATTCATGCCCAACAGTGGGATCAAAATAGACGGCTTATAATGTTTATTTTTCATTACCTGAGCGAATAAGTTAACAGGTGTTGTTGATGATGGTAATGTTTTAGTAACTGAACCTTACATAGGTTCAGTTACTAGAACATCAAATAAAATTGCTTTACTATCTGAGATCATATGTAGGTGCATTACTACTCACAAGGTTCATAATGGTCACCTTAAATAATGGTGTCACCGAAAATCCCCACTTTCGCAGCGGATGTTCAAGTTTTTTAATTTTTCTGCTTCGCGGTGGGTTATGAGGCGATATTAGGTCTATCCCCAAGCGAACTGTACAAGCTTCAAATTTAAATTCAAATAAGCTCTCTAATATCTTTAGCTAAATCATCGCTTACAACTTACCAAACGTGTTCAGTTTATTCCCTAAGCCTTATTGTTTGATACCAAGCCCGTACAATTTAGTACTCAAAAATAAATCTTCTCTATAGGCCTTTGAAATTGATCTTGACAGTTCTATTGATTCTGTTGCAAATTTATGATGACGGCTAAACTTTTTGTTATCATTGTTTGTTTAGATACTAGATTCATATTTCGGATAATGGACTAAAGCATTCTTTGAAAGGAGACGAGAACCCAGCAGTGGGACAGGAAATGGGTTGTTGTTGAAGATGATGATACTTTTTATATATAATTAATGGATTTATGCTTATAATAAATATGATGTACGTATAAACGATGCAAAACAATGTCTATAAATCCATTCATCGAAGTCCATTCATCATTCGAAGTCCACTGCTGGATATGCACTGCACATATGCCTCCCCTAACTTGCGCCACTCCACTCATTTTTTGCTGTATATATATATACCTTAGTTTTAATGATATTTTATAATATTTTCCGGAATTTCAGTACGAATTAATTTACTTTGTTCTCCATCCAACATTGCATTACAAATTTTAAATCAAAACATGAAATGTTTCTTTCTTAATTTTTAATCATGATAACTATTAAAAATGATGACAAATATTAAACTGTTCTAAAAACATATTTTTACAACTATATTCTTAAAAACTATATTCACAAACTGGCCCATGAGGGGATCGAACCCGCGCGTTACTTGCACGCAACTGAGCTGGTGGGCCTTTCTCCTTAAGTGCTGCTATCAGTTTTACAATTTCAACATCTTACCAAACTTTTTTTCTGATATTGAAAAAAAAAACCATATAATCCACCTTTTTAATTAGTATACTCGGACCTACGATGGCACATACAACACATTACGCGTTTCAATTTTAACTTAATGATTCGTACGTACGAACGTAATCGGCTCCCGCGCTAACGAAGCCGCGGGTACATCTAGTAAGAAATATGAATGCAGTATCTGACATAGTGTATCCTACTGAAGAACCGTGAATCTTAAGCTTTATTTATTTTTAATTCATCATTAATTTATATTTGTTAATAAATAATTTTCTTTTTTCTTTTTTTTACATTTGTAATGCTGGAAAATTTAGTTAACTCAGTAGGAAGGAATGTCTAAGTCACCTTTTACACCTTCTTCCGTTATATTTTATCCCCAAGTTTACTCTGCAGGCTTGGCTATATTTAATGACGTGAATGCCTAACCGTATTGTGATGGAAGAGAAAATATTTCATCGTTACCAGCCCTCGTTAGGTTAACCAGATTTATTAGGCTAAGCAAATTTATTATTCAATAAATTTTATAAAATCTATTTCCATTTCTCAAATGTTTGCATTTAAAGTTTGAGCAAGTTAAAACAATGGATATACATATACTGATGGAACCGAACTGAATCGATTAATAACTTTTAAATGAATGACGATAACATTTAAACATTTTTTAGGTACGAAAAATAGCAACAAATAATAAAAATAAGATTTCAAACTTTCAATGCGCATTTTTAAAGAATTAAAAACATGTGGAACAATGTAGAAATTTGCATTAATTACTTCGTTATTAACTTAACGAAAATCTTATCTACTAGCGCGATGGCTTAATAACATCAATAGCATTCATTATGCATGCACCGCAGTTTCCCAGACTTTGGAAATTGCATACACAGTATTATTAGTTTGTGATCAATTTAGTCACAGAGTAGATACCAATCTCGAGAACGCGTAGATAAATTGATAAGTCTAATGGTTAAGAATGTAATTCGTGTAGTTCAGACTTTGAATCCTGCCACGCACCAAGGACTTCAAATATTATGCCTATGACTAAAACAAAACGTAACTTTTAAATTTATAATGCGACCAAGATATTGCGTGATTTTTTAAAATTATGTTTTAGCCACAGTTTAGCAAGCTGGGTAAGTTTGGATTTGGAAAACTTCATATGTGGCATCAAAAATTTTCAAGAAACCTTTAAAACATGCAGTTTCTTCACGATGTTTTCCTTTACTACAAACCGCGTGTTATAAATTACTTAAATGCTCATGATTTTAAAAAATAGTTCATACAGGGACAGAATTGATTTAAGACCTTCCGTAGAGGAAATCTGATATCAAATGAATGAACCTTTTGTTATTGGAATAGAATAGAAAATACGGATGGAATCATTCGAAATGAACTAGCTAACTTATCCCATAGTAACTTTCCACGTCTCTTGTTACGAAGTTGCCTCTAGGGTAATTAACAGAATTACATTTAATATTTGATAGTAGGTTGTGGATTTGGAAGTTTAGAGCGGTAACATAAATCAAGTGATCTGTCTTTTGGCGTGATACTTTATCTTTAAACCCATTGGCAATACAATTTAACAAGAGAAATGAAATATCTTAAGAATCTCGACCTTTTGATCAAAGGGTTGAAATCTTAGCATGCTCTACTAATTCGAAATTGTTTAATTAATTTAAGTGCTGAGGATCTTCTGTTGGGAAAATTGTCCTGTAACACGTTGTAACTAGTTGACGTGGAAAGTTCTGAGTTTGAAAATTTTAAGTAGGCTGAAACAGAAAGCTCAATTCCCGCAAACAGGATGTGTAAATCATATCTAAACAATATAGAATGGAGATTGATGATTTCTGTAAAATAGCCAACAGAATATAACGTAAAGGACTTTAGCACTTCTTATCTTCGAAAGAACATTTGTGGACTGTAAAAAAACCCTAGATTTTGAATGATGGCGATGAAACCATGGCACAATGCACCTTACATTGTATCTTTGCTGTACTTCAGCATTTGCAGCCAAGCACCAGCTAATAGGAAAACAAATGCAGTGTAATCTAGATTTACCTTCGCTGTTTAAGCTATAGATAGCTATAGATTCGTGCAAACAAAGCGTGTCGGTTCTCATTGGCAGGCTGAAGTAAACGGAGATGCATAGTTTGTCGAGATTGGGAGCTTCTCCGGTGTACACCGAGCCTTATAAGTAAACTGGAAGTTGGGAATACAGCGTATGACGGAAATAACGGACATCAAATTCAATCGAAAAAACTGGGTTATATCTTGTTCTTTGTAATGAAACTATTGTAAATGATTTAATTTCTTTGAAATCCGTAAACAATTCCATCAACAATAATTATGTCGTCATAGTCACGGTTTATCACTTACTACACACATTTAAGTCTTTAAAATTATTCAAAAATTGTAAGTTAATTATCTCTTGATTGACGGTCAAAGAAATCTTATATAACCAAATGTGCTCTAGAATGCTAATTAAGACATTTTAAGTCCGCTTTGAATATGGCCAACATTATGAATTATGACCAAAATCTTTTTCTGCGGCTTATTAGTGAAACAACAATAGATTTATGAAAAAAGTAATCACAATACGCCGTCTGTGATCTTTATCATGTGGTTGATCACTTCAGTCAAACACCAGCTAATAACAATGCAAAGTGCCGTGTAGCGCACCTTCACTGCGTTGGCCGTTTCATGCCATGTCGATTTTAGTTGCATAGCTGAACTAAACGAAGATGCATAGTCTGTCGAGATGGGAAGCTACTACAATATATTCTGAGCCATACAGATACGAGACTGAAAGTACAGGAGATAAAAGCATTGAGCCATTAATAAAGCAGTGTTTGTTGGTTTGGTATGCGCGTTCGTTTATGTTGGGTCTGGGTTTAAGCTTAAAAATGCGCTATCAACTTTTGGAATTAGTGTAAAGTGAATAGTATTAAAGAACTAATATCGCCATTAAAAATGGCGGTTGGTCGAAGAAAGGTGGAAATTCAGGGTAGTGTTTATTTTTAATGCCGAATATTAGGACAAAAAAATTTTTTTTAAGGTAGATCACCCTTATCGCATAGAGGTATACAGAATAGATTAAGACCGTTTCTCAGTATTTCAAGTAACAGAAGAGACACATAGAGAATCGCTCAAGTAATTGCCGAGGAGAATGGTAACTATGAGAACTCCTGCAAACCAAAACGAACTCCAACAAGTTTCTAACCAACTTCAAAAAGGTGGAAATTCTCAATTCAAAACTCTATTTTTTATGTGTTATACTCCAGATACTTTTTTAGTTATCCTTAAAGCTGACTTGATTTAAAAACGACTGTATAATACTTTGTAGCACGGTTTTGAAATTAACTTATTATTCTGTTTAGAAGTTATAATTTATAAGCACGTGAAGATAGCCAATCGTTAGCGTGCAAGTATGCTGGTAGTCTAAACTCTTTCCAACCCTGATGGAAGTCTCGTGCCCATTAACGAGACCAAAATAATTCGATGATGACGGGCGATCATCATCAATGATGATGATGAGGATGATGGAATCGTAAATAACTATACTCCGAAAAATTTCTAATATAAAATTTCTCTAAGTACCAGTACAAATACTGCAAGCCATTTTAAATTTTACGAATGAATTGATGATACTAATTATTATAAAATTAATATAATTTTCTTAAGCAATAAGCTATTGATACCAAATCTTTCGATAAGATCACCACTTCTATCCCTCAAATACTTAAGATATTCAGCACTACTTTTGTTTCGGGAATCTCTTATTTAATTGAAGTTGATTTACTTTTACAGTAAACGGTCCTTTGCACCTTAGTGCAAATTGTGGAACGATCTTCCTTCTGAGGCACTTTCGTGAAGAGGTGATAAAAGAGCTCTCTTACAAACCGGATATACAGTGGCGACTCATCTAGTGGTGCTAACCGTTAACCGGATTACTGATCGTAATTTAATAGAAGAAAGAAATAAAATAGATTTGTTGATAGCTACATTTGTGACACATCAAAAAAAATCGAAATAAAACATCATCCTTTTTACATGACTGACAGGGCGGAATCTCAAATAATTATGCTCCATATGTAATGTTTGGTGAATGAACTCTAGAGCCCATACGCTGGAAGATGGCACAGGCAGTTGACACCGGGTGGTGATTGAGGCGAACTTGTCAGTGCCAGTGTCAGTTATGCAGTTGTGTGTATTGAAGCAAGATTGGCAGCATACTTTAGATAGGTATGTAACTTTATATAATGTACTTAATATAATTAAATCACTTTAAAAATGTCAATAAAGTTAAAAGACACCTGTTGTATAGTATTGTTAAAATAAATTATTATCGTGGGAACTAAACAAAAAGGGCTTTATGTTATCTAAAAGTGATTCCTAACTGATAAAGGTTCGGATGTTGCGAATTGGATTAAGGAATTTATTTAGTAACCCCGAGCCCAGTGATTCCGTTTTAATGTTAGGCTTACCGGCCTTTTGTTCCGAATATAATTATATTGGATTTTAAAATACTGAAGTAGGTAAATGGAATAAAAAAGAAAATTTTTTGATTAATATCAAATCATACCCTTTATACCTATACTTTATATATACCTATATATAGTTTCACATTACGATTTCGAATTACTACGTTTCAAAATTACTTTTACGTGTAGATGTACCAGTTTTTTTTTATTACCACCTTTTCTTTTATTTCAAATTTTTCTGCGTTCCTGCTGCTTCTCCGACATTTCTTTTACTTCTTACTTACTTTTGATTTTATACTTCAAAATGTGTGTTAGCTACATACTGTGTGTTGTTATTTTCAAAGTTTAATTTTCATATAATGTCTAGTACGCGAATATAAAAGCCCATTCAGCACCGTTTCGTAGAAGCTAAGAAGTTGTTAGCAAAATTTTCGTAATTATTTCCTACATTTATCGCAATGAGAATGAAAACGGGAAATTAAGATTGTTGCACACTGTATGCGTTGAATCAATATGAGATCTTTATCCAGCAGGGAACTGCAATAGGCTAAAGTGAGCCAGTGAGTGAATATGGGTATAGTTTGGGCCATAGCCAATACGCCGGCCATTAGCTGGCTCAATATCCGGACCTAATACATTACAGACAGTAACAGGAAAAGTAAAAATAGAATAGAAATAGGATGACTGACTATTTAATAAGGTTTCTGCTGTGAAGGAATAGGATGTTAAAAAATATGAAAGAAGTTAGGAGAAATTACAGTTGGGCAGTGAGTTTAAATTGTGAAAATAAAAATATGACACCCCTAGGGCATATTTATAACTAATAATAATAACTTTAATTATTTTAATTTGATACAGTTATTCCTTAAAATTCACTGTACTAAGGTCTAAGTTTCAGTAAATATTAATTTTACATTATTAATTACCCATTCTAAAGATCTAACTTGAGTTGTGGATAAGAAACTACTACAATCAAAGTGAAATTAATTATAATTATTATCATTAAATAACTTTTAAGTAGTTGAATTAAGGCACAGCGTAAACAACAAGGAAACTTACAAAACAATATTATTGTAAGGATTGATTAATCATAATTATGTTGTATACGTGTGAGCACGTACGCGTGCGAGTCTCATCATAACTATTATGTTGTAAGCATTCCTAAACTTTTTTCTTGAATTGGTATGTACAATACGCAAAAACACTACTATTATTATTTATCAAACACAATTTTGATTTCAATAGTTTTGGTGATATATACCATTCCATCCAGGCGCTCAAACGCAGGCCTTTAAGCGTTTTTAGCAATACCATATCACAATGGCAGTATGCTATTTGAATGGTTCGATTCCCAGCAAAACAGAAATCTGAATAATGAGATCAGGTATAAATGCATAAATTCCAATCTTTTTTGTATCCATAAAATACTAATGAAGTCGTAGTTTTATAGTCTCGCTATAGTAACTCTTGCTGTACATAACGGCTTAAGCGATTGGGGTAAGGGTACATCTGTTCCTATAAATTTAATTATTCAGGCAATTCTCCTTCAATTAGGGTAGTAGTCGGGTGTGACTGATACCTTTCACATGTGATGGGGTTATGAGGGTGTAATGTGATTGTGTTAGCTACCGGGAAATCTGGAATAGCTCGTTAACTGTAATGTTGTAATTCAAGACGATTTATGAAGGGTTGATACTAAATCGATTCTATTTCTCGTAAGCTCTGCCAAAGGCTTTGTATAAGTTATTTGCGTAACCTCAACTTATGTTACGTAAAAACTATATTGTAACGACTGATTCTACGTTTTTTTTTTCGTTTTTTTGTCAATCATTTTGTTTTCATGTTTTTAAAAATTATTTGACCGTTCGTTAAATAATCAAGTCATGTTAGGTCATATCCTGATATCTCGGTAACAATAACATCAGTTAGTGCATCCTCTGCCAAATTAGAGTAGGCTGTAAAATAGTTTTTCGGGATTATGGGCGGTTAGAATAGGAATTCGAACTGATCAACCCCGGCAAGAAAACGATAAATAAGAGTAACCTCATCCCAACACCATGAGGAGTACGAGGACGAGGAGAAAAAATGGCGCTGAATGGAGTTTCATCCCGTGGTCACTGAGAGCCATGAGTACCTAATCACGGGCGCCAATGAGGTATCGCTTAAGACAGGTAGATGAAAGAGACATTCTTATTGTTATTTCTGAATGCCAGGGTGCTTTCGGCACCTATGATTCCTAAAGTGGTGCACTGAATAAACTTTTTATTACTCTAGTAATTGCGATTGAAGGCTCAACGGTTTTTGCGGCTACGGTTGCTTTTAATTTCACGCCTCAGAGTATTCGGTGATATCAAAGCGCTAACCCATTAACTGTTCTTGTTTATTTTAACTAACTCTATTTTAGAACAGTTATTAAAAGGTCCATAGTAATATAATTCTAAAAATGAAATTTGAACTTAGCTTTAACTGGGTGTTGTTATCAAAGAATTTCTGCTAACGTTGGATGATTGTCGGAGGTTGGGTGACCGATAGTGGCTCATTCGATTGGGGCAGTGTGGTGGAGTAAGTTTTATAACATATTTTGATTTTCGATTTGCATTTCAATTTTAATGTATAAATTTGACTACTGAAATTTACATAAACTTCCTTTTAGTAGCATACCATATTTGTCCAATTTCGTGTTTTTAAATTTTGTATGGAGATATTTTTGCAGGATTATATCAACATTAAATGTGTTATTATGAGAACTGTTTATCATGTAAATGGAATAAACTATGCAAATCTAAAACCAACTTAAAATGCAAGGAATAAACATCATATATCATACACTGGGATTTGAACCAAAACACAATTTGAATTTTAAATCTCTCGTGTCAGTACCATGTGAACATTTTAAAATAAGATACGAATATTTATTGAAATACTCGGTTAGGAGTATCACTGAAAACGATGGGCTATTAACAAATTTTTCGCTAAGCGACATTGAACGATACCTAGGCTGCTTGGGACGTTTGCGGCAAGATTTCGGCCCTGCTTCAGTTCCTTTGAGGGCACGTTAAACGTTCTATTTCCGGAATTCTAACTGCAAACTAGCCGAAAAAAAATTGCTACTACTACTCTGGGTTTTAAAGTTTTTAGAGGTTGCTCGTAAGATACAACCCCGGATTCCCCTTTACAATCGAATCTTACTCTAATGTTACATCTCCGTTTAAATAGTAATCTGTAGTATGGCTACGTAGTTTTTATCTATCTTTTTCTGTTGAGAATAACTTGTCTAAAACCTTCCAACTCTTCTGATCTTGAATATTTTTAATCCAATTCAAATGTATTCATGGTTGCCATATTATACTTGCATTTAAAAATAAATCTCAAATAACATATTCTATGAAACACAAGAGTTTTCAACCGCATATATTGTATGTGGATTTATTTATATTCAAAAAATCTATTCATTGTATGTCTACTCATTAAAGTACATAGTACCATTCATTTTTCAGCGCTATTCAAATTTCAAGAGCTCGTTGGATCTCGACTGAAATGACGGTATACAGAAAATTGTAATGTTATAAATAACTAGTCTCTGACCCTGTCAATGAATGAATATATATATAACATAGCTTTATAACTTCAAAAACTATACTTTAACTTCATAAACTTCGTATGTATTAAGTATTACTACAAAGTTTACAAGTTTCTAAGTTAAAGGAGTTAACAATTACTCGTAGTACCC
>DWPP01000788.1:0-10146 GCA_018251735.1 Eantis mithridates tamenund
CTCAGCATGTCGGGTGGGAGGCTGGTTACAACTGCGCCAGAGACACAACCCAAACAGGAGCCAGAAGAAGAGGATCAAAAGCCACTGCCCCAAATAATTGATACTTCTTCTTCTCCGCCTCCACTCCCCGAATCTCCCCGACCAATTAACAACAACCTAGCGCCACAGAACGATTCCGTAAAAATGGTAATCAAAAACGGTATTCTCATGCCCAAGCAGAAACAAAGACGCTACCGAACTGAACGGCCATTTTCTTGCTCACAATGTTCAGCTCGTTTTACATTACGTTCTAACATGGAACGTCATGTAAAGCAACAGCATCCTCAGCATTGGAGCGTCCGAAGACCAGGGCCAAGAGCTCCTCCGCCATATCCAGGCACTGATGCTCTGGCCGACCGTGTCAAGTATGCCTTGTTGGCGCGCCACCTTGAGAGACCTTTACAGCCAAACGAAGGCTCTCCGATAAGAAGAGACTCGGATGAAGTCGCCGACAATGAAGAAGATGAAGATGACGCTCTGGTTATAGACGAAGAACCTGAAGACAGAAAACCAGAAGAGCACACCGCTGCTCACCGAGCTGCTGCTGAAATATTAATGGCTTCCCGGCAGCAGGAGATGACTAAAGATTTCGATTTGAAAATCGCGGGGAATCTTATTAACAAACCAATCCCTATTAATACCGATAAAGCTGAAACGGGAACTGATTCTAATCCTGCGCCTGAACCTCTGCCTGTCCCAGTAGTACCAACACGGAGTGACGAAGAAGAAGATGAAGAGGGACTGGTAGCTTCAACAAGCGAAGGCAATAACTCTGGAAGCGACGAAAATAAGTAAGTAATAACATATAACAAAATCATCTGGATCATAAACCCTTACCTATTTAATTGATATGATTAAGTAAATAACCTAACCTGAGGAAAACAGAGGGGAACCATTGGATTCTTAAGGCGAAAGACGTATGGTTATTGGAGGCCTATAGCAGTAGACTTCAAAAGGCTACTGCTGAATGGATGGAAGTAAATAACAAAAAGTTGTAGCAAAGTCACAGCTTCCATACAAATTAATTGTACAGTAATATTGTCTTCTAAATCAATGAATACTTTTTAAACATTAACTCAATGATTTCTTGCAGGTCAGAATCGGACACAAACCAGCCTCCAAAGAAGAAATCCGCTTACAGTCTGGCCCCGAACCGGGTATCCTGTCCTTACTGCCACCGAAAGTTCCCTTGGTCCTCCTCTCTCCGTCGCCACGTTCTCACCCACACTGGTCAGAAACCCTTCAAATGTCCCCATTGCCCTCTCCTCTTCACAACCAAGTCCAACTGCGACCGCCACTTACTACGAAAGCATGGTGGATCCGCCAGAGCCATACTAGCCGAGCCCATCCCAGAAACAGTAGCCCAACCACAACCAGCGAATGACGTCAGAGCTGTGCCAGATAGACCATTTAAATGCGCGTCATGTCCGGCCAGCACGTTTTCCTCCATGGATACTTTGAAGAAGCACATGTCTTCTCGCCATGGGACTGGAGAGTCGCAACCATCCTCTCCCATCCCCGATGGCAATGAGGAGACTGGAGACAACAGCCTGGTCTTCAAGTGCCATCTATGTGAAGCGTCGTTCAGTGAGCGGAGTGGTGCTTTGGGTCACTTAGCAGCAAACCATTCGGCAGAGTATGAACAGCTGGTCAGCAAGGGTGCTTTGGACGCTGCCAGTGATAAAAGCGAAAGTGCTGATGATGATGAACGGGGGAAGTTTCCAGATCATGCTAATCGAAAGGTAAATATTATTTTATCTTAATAATCTACTTACAAGCACTACTACTCTGTCTTCAGTGTGTTAATGTTCCTATAATTCTAGGCATTCTGATCTTTTGACAACCAGAGATCATAGAGCAAGAATTACGACATCAAAACCCAAGAGATCATTAACCTCCAAAAGATCTAGTCTTTTTGGTCCTAAACTAGTAGACATAAAATGTGGATTACCAGGAAAATGACAAAGGAAACACTCTGAACCTTATCTAATTTCACAGGTAGTCTGCGCTTTCTGCATCCGTCGTTTCTGGTCAGCGGAAGATCTTCGTCGGCATATGAGAACCCACTCAGGGGAGCGGCCGTTCGCGTGTGACCTCTGCCGTCGTAGGTTCACCCTCAAGCACAGCATGCTGCGACACCGCAAGAAGCACCGAGAAGAAGTTACCGATGATGAGGAAGCTTCACCTCCAGACACTCCGGAAAATGCTGTTACTAATGGGTGAGTTGGAACACTAATATCTTTTGATAGAAAGATTAAGTGGTCTGTCTAGTATTGCGGTCTTTGTAGGTAATATTGCGGTGTTTGGTGTATTTTTAGCTGTCTAGTGTAAACGTATTTTTGCGTAGGTTAGCATAATAATAATAAGTTATGGCGATCATAGCATAGGAAATCCAGAAATAGTGTTATTCGATTTTCGCGATTCTTTAGTACTTTTTAACCGTAATGAATCAGTATCAAACATCAATATAGATGCAGAGAAAGAATGTTAAATAACTCATTCAATTTTTACAGATATCGCTACCAAGATGATGACGGCTCCGGCAATGAGATACCAAACAATGTGAACAACAACAACTCCCCACCCTCAGCGCCCTACGACAAGAAGCTCAAACTCGAAATGACGTCGCGCAAGTACTCCTCAGAAGCAGACAACGACACAGAAAATGGCGGCGATCTCATCGGAAAACTTCTGGGCATCCCAGATAAGACCATCATCAACAAACTTCTTTCCTCCGCTGACGAGGCTGCGAAATTCCTTGGAGTGAATAAATGAGAGTACGCCTTAGTCCTCGTGACTCCGGCCCGGCTTATCCTGGCTCCGCGAGGACTAAAGATCCCTGTACTCAATATCAAACCAACGAATGCTGTTAACAAACAGACAACGCCATCTAGCAACGAGTAGATGTACTTTTCTTACCTGTAAATATTACAAGTGCTTTATCGCTTTTTAGGTGCCTTTAGCTGCCTTATTTTGAAGTAAAAACCGTCCTAACTGCCTTATAAATGTATATCATAAAGTGTAGGTGACAACAACGAATATTTTATTTAGTGCCAGGTTATTATATGGATTTAGGGTAAACTTTTGTGTATTCTTGATATATATAGTTTTTAAAACATTTGTAAATAGATTTCAATATAAGTCGATCCACCTGCTATTTTGTCATAATCATAATTATTCATAGTCTATTCGATTCCGCTAGGTAATTACGTTTGCATTTTCATCTAGTCCACATTATACTTATCATTTTCCACCTTTACCCTATATATTATCTACATAGTTATTCATAGTTGTGAATTACAGCCAAAAATTTATTGTTTGCAAATAAATCCCAAAATTTTCTAGTCAATCTCTTAAACTTTTGTATGTCGAACTTAAGGTTAAATACCAAATTACAATAGTTTAAATTGGATAAGCTGAGTAATAAGATATTTGTAAGTATGATAAGTGTCGTAGTAGTAAATACACCTCATATTATCCTACCAATGAATAAATTTAGGTCTAAATATTTTACTTATAAATGTAAATCCTTACTATGTATTTTTTCTATTTATTATATCTTTTTCTTTTATCTTCAAATGTTTATTCACTAAATATTACTCTTTCTCTTATGTATAAAATAAGTAAAAATGTAGTTCGAAAAGTAAGACTTGTAATAACATAATATTTCTTGTATAATTAGGAGTATAAGATAACTTTTTATTTGCTCAAATCCATGGCATTTCTTTTACCGAAAAAGACTTAAGATTAACATTGCTTTTAAGAAAAGTTAGGATCTCTCTTTAAATGTAATTTACTAGTTAAACTAACTTATTTTAAACCAAAGTCTAGGTGGACCGTAGTTAACCGTTTGAAGATAATTTTTGACTAATTTTAATTTTCTTTAGTCAGGCTTATTCAAAGAATTTTATGCAAAGATTTTATTTTTAAAGTATAATATTTTATTAAGATGTGTATTGGTGCAGCAATATGATTTTCGAATGGGTTTAAAACTCTTATATAAGCTAGTTTAAGGAATTCCGTCTCCTTCGGGATTGACGAATCATACGCTAGAATATACCTAAGTCCGAATATGCTTTGTATTATAGTGAAAATGCTGAAATATACCAAATACAAATATCGAAAAATAATGTAGCTTGATTATGTATAGTAAGATACATTTAGTTATTTAATAATAAATCGTCAAGGCTAAGATATTCTTATAAATAAGTATTTTGAAAGCAATATAAATATAAATTACATAAAATTTCTTTTACGTATATTTCGAAATTATCGTCGCATGTATGTTTTAATAGAAAATAATTTTCTAAATAAGTAAGTAACATGTACCCCAAAATAAGTTAAATTTAGTTCTTAATTTGAGGAAATCCTGCTTCATGTCAATTATAGTTAGATGGAATGGTAATAATTTTGATATTGTATAATAGTTGTATTTATTTTCATTTTTATATTGTTTGCTATAGTACATGCGGTCAGTTACAGAGTTTAGCTGTTTTTTCTATACCTGTGTTGAGAAATGTTTTAATATGTTAATTAAAATAAGATATTAGTTATAATCTCGTACTTAATTAATAAGGGAATTATATTAAGGTTTAATTATAAGATTTGGCAACACCGCTTGGCCTTTGAAACGTAGTGTTTGTGTGTCTAATATATTGATGTTATTTAAGTAATGTATTGTTAAATAAATTAAATTCTACCAATATTATACACATTAATTTAAATGTGTAATGATTCGTATTTTTATCATAGTAAGTTTATTTACTATTCACCTTTGCCTCTCTGTTCTTTTGCAACACGAGTGTCGTTTTTAAAACGTTTTTGTGAATTATGATGTATCAATAAAGGAATACTGCTTTTATGAACGTTTCTGTTATTTCTATAACGTTTCTCTTTATGACAATTCTAAATAAACACAATTGATATATTACAAAATATATAAATGCAAGAAAAACTTAACTAAAAGTTATTTCGTACAATTTGAAATATGTTTTGACTCCTATTTATCGTAAAATTTCTTCCAATGGTAAATACCAAAATTTCTCGAACCTATTTTCTCTCCATAGCTGATTCAAGACACAAACAATAATTAAGTTAATCATTATAAATATTATTGTTATTCATTGTTATGAATGTGGAAGAAGCACGGCAGGTTTGTAAGGATAGAGATATTTGGCACTCCGTGCTCTCTGCCTACCCCGTAAAGGACCTGGCCTGAAGATATGTATATTCTTCTTCTTTCAGAGAAAAATTTAAACAATATTCATAAGAAGTAGTCTTCCGATAAGCTGACATTTTATTTTACATAAAAAAACGGAAATTATTGGAAATGTGTGCAAACATTGTAGTAGAACATTACATTTTAAACCAAAAATTATACAGTAAAACTATAATTTTGATATGTCAACAGAAACTATGTTTATCATGTTATTATGACTTAATAATAAGCGGTTTAACAAACATTATTTTTTGTACACGTTGATTCAATCATCCCACTCGTTTAATTAAAGATGCCTCTACTCGACACAAGATGTCTCTTCCAAGCTATCTGTTCGCGTAGTTAATTAATATACTTAACAGATGGCGCTGTTCATATCTATATTTTGTATAAATTGAGAAGGGTTTCAAACATAAATAAATTTGATATAACCAAAGATAATAGTTAAAGAAAAATAATTATTCATCACGATAAAATATAATTAAATAAATAGTTTATAATGCTACATTTAAACTTTTTGATTTATTCATTTTATAATATTATTATTTTGAACGTGCTTTTTCCAACAGCATTTATTTTCTACAGCATTTACCAAGTGGAACATAATCCAATCAGTGATTTAGTAATACCATATCCTAAAAGGCAACCTAACATTTGGCGACTTATTTTTTTATTAATTTATGTTCATATTATCTAAAATCAAAAGTAAATAATTATTAAAACAGAAATTCTTTAAAATCAAGTTTCTTGGAATTTGATAATATTTAATACCTGTTAAGAAAATGTAAATTTAAACGTGAAGAAGAAAATGTGTTTTTAACACGTATTTTCATTTTAATAATCTCCAAAATGAATAATGACGCTAATAATAAATCATTAATTAATAATTGATTTATTATAACTAGTACTGCTTTTTAAATTTTTAATATAATCAATTTAAATTAACTTAAAAACTAAATTTAAAAATATATTTTCAAATTTCATATTTTAATTATTTAAAGTTCAAGGGCAAATAAAGTTTATGTAGTGGCAACTCCAACTAGGTGAATGAAGGAATTTGAAGAAATAGAAAGAAGTCGCTAATTTATGCGAGACGGCGTCTTTATTTTCAGATTGAATTCAATTGTTATCCGAAAGGAGAATTGTGAAATATTACGTGTTGTTCTTGAACGAGTTACCAAATTTGTTTATTAGTGAAGTGATTTCTTTAAATAATTAAATTTACAGCATCTAAGTGTCTAGGTAAGCTTGTTTTCTATGCAATGCATTCCACATAGTGACGTATGTACAAACTAAAGTGCAATCTTTAAACTTATAATAAGTATGCGATTGGCATAAAGTTCAAAATAACAGTTTAAATATAAGAGTTTTTTCGAAATATTTTCAAAACACCACGTTTTGTTTATGTGTTTATTTATGTGTGTAAACATAGTTTGCAGGCGTAGAAAAAAACTTTCAATATGGGGGACCAACAGTTCTTTCTGAAATGGAACGACTTTCAAACAAATATGGTAACGTCTTTCAGGCATTTGAGAGATGAAAAGAGCTTTACAGACGTAAGTAATTTTACTTTTTGACTGTGTTATCCTAACCTTAACCAAAAAAAAAAATGTTTATGCAGAAACCCAATGACCCTCGTAACGTACCTACTTAAACATGATTTCATACTTTTATTCAGTTCTTTTATTTCAGAGTACAATAAATAATATAACAAAGTTTCTGATTAGTCATTTTACTAGTGTCATAATTTTAATATCTTTTACTACATGACTACCTAAAATATACTTAACTGAACAAATATAACGGAAGAATCTGAACGATCTGATTCCAAAAAAGCAATAAAGTTTTGAACTAGAATATTCTAAATAAGAGATATTTTGATTAAATTGAGTGTACTAATTTAAAAAATTATTTCCTTTACTTACCTTGGTTCATCTTGTTGAAACCTATAGTATCTACCTCCTTCTGTTAGTCAGCTAAACAAAGCTCCTCATAAAGGTCAGAGTAGTGTAGTCTATTATGCAAGTCAAATGAAGATTGTTAGAAAATAGTTAATGAATGAAAATAAATTATATTTGCTTATAAAACTATTTAGCAATGGGTACCATCCTCCTAACTTGTGAAGTAAGTAAGTTATTTGTGTTTTGGTTGGTAGAGCATGGTTCAAGATACGGTAATTTGAGGTGACCATCTGGGATCTATAGGTTGACATTTTTTTTTGTTATATTAACTGCGCAGCAAACAAGAGAACTGGCCACCCGATATTAAGTGGTCATTACAACCCATGGGCACCCAAGTACAATCAAGAGATCTCACATGTCGATGCCTCCTATGTAAACTATTGTATGTCCAAAAAGTCAACTACAGGAACAGCACTTAAAGATATTTGGGGCGTAGTTTTTCTGTTTTTAACACTCGGGATTTGGGGATTTTTCACTACATACAGTTGAAGTAATTGTAATAAGTAGTTGTATATGTAGAGAAAAATTTGTATCCTAGTGTTTAAAACAGAAAAACTACACCCTAAAATTTCTTTAAATGCTGTTCCTGTAAAGTTGGCTTTTTGGACATATGATAGTTTACGTAGGAGGCATCGATGTGTTGCTACTTTTGAGGTTTACAATGGTCCCCTCCCCAACCGAAACACTGCTTTACTGCAGCTTAGTAGATTCCTCTTGGGGGAACTGTATAAACTCAACCTACTACTATGTACTTTGGAAAGGAATTCTGTTATATTTGAGGTTGTGATGACCACTTTTCATCAGGGGGCTTAATTATAGTAAAAAAACATAAAATAAAAAAAAAGTATATTTATAATGGAAAGAAAGATATGACACTGTAGTATTTACATTTATTGCTTTATCTCCAGTGTTTATGACAACTGATAACTAAAATAGAAATACATTCAACATTATGAATGTGTTTAAGATAAAGTTATTTTGGTATTAAATAAGTTATCAGAGGTTTTTGCCTATTAAGTAATTTTTCTAAAGTTCTTTGAGAAAATTGTATAAAAAGTTAAAACTGGATTGGATTTTCACTATTGGTTGGATTCCCACTATGGTGGGTCTGGGTTTAGACCTTTAATTTTTTGACATTATGTTTTTCATATACTTTACAGTAAAGGGATTGTAAGAAAACCTGCCTAAATTTTCTTGAATGCAAATGAAGTCTGCTTAACTAATAATTCTTTTTTTTCAGGTAACACTAGCATGTGAAGGACAGACATGTAAAGCACACAAAATGGTACTCTCAGCATGTAGTCCATACTTCAAAAGCCTATTAGAGGTATGTGAATTAAATATATTATTGAATGATAAAAGGTTGGTTCCTACTAGGTTTATCTGGGTTTTTGTCAAATTACTCAAGCAAATTGCACCATTGTTTAGGAAATTTTAGTTTAAAGGGATATATTTGTTCATTATAGTAAAAAAAATCATGATCTTTAAGTATATTCTTCAGTGGGCATAATTCTCTTAAAGGTAAGAAAAGTTTGAGTCTACATTTTAAAAATTATCTTCAGAGTAGATAAAGTTTGCAATAGTATAAAATAAATTATGTTATGCAAGTAGAAAAAAATACATTATGTAATAAGGAAATTTTGCAAATAAATGTTAAGATTTTATTATTCAGTAGATTCATAAATTAGATGTGTTTTTATATTATAGTACAATTTTTCCTCATTTTTATATTCAAAGGTTGTATTACAAAAATGTTCCCACATACTTTAAAATTCATATTCCTTAAATTTCGAATATGTAGTATATGATACATTATATCACAACCAGTACATAACTATTCAAAACTTAAATAACAGTGGGATTCATACAATAATATTGCTAAACCTGTACAGGGAAACTTATAAACACTTGTTAATCTTACATGTGTCTTTGAATCTGTATTGGAGTGGTGTAAAGGTATACTTAAATATACATAAGTCAATGTCAAATATTATATTACATTTGCTTTAAGCACCTGTGTACCTGGGTGAGGTAGACTAAGAGAAAGTGGGCAGCTGAATAAATCTTTAGGCACTCTTTTTTAAATAGTTTAATATGATTAATTTTCTAATGGTTTGGGCAGAATAAAGTGCATGCACGAGATAACTACTTATCATCCACCTTCAGGCACAGTTGAGAGTACTAAAAACTATTACATATGTTACATAATAACCCTGGAGAACTAAAGTCAATCCCATACTTTTTCCACATTCAGATAGTCTTTAACTCATTCAGTTGTAGACACAGGCCTTCGTTGGTGATAATTTGTCTGTCCAACATTTTTAAGTCACTGGTATATCGAGGGAATCTGACTATTGCTATCACTTGATAACAATAGGTACTGACAGCTTAACATTTTCTAAACAGCACGGCAATTGTATTAAATTTTGTCACTTATTGAGCAATCTAGTTTAGTTTATCTTAATCTACACCAGCAGACGCAATCACATTTCAAAAATTATATATAAAAAGCATTACATATCATACATACTCATTTTAATTCCAGGAGAATCCATCTAAACATCCAATAATAATATTGAAGGATGTTTCATATCTCCATTTGCAAGCAATCTTGGAGTTTATGTATGCTGGTGAAGTAAATGTCAGCCAAGAACAACTGCCTGCCTTCTTGAAGACTGCTGCTCGGCTTAAGGTGAGTGTTGATCTTTTTTTCAAATTCATAATTTTAACCCATTCTTATTCTGCCGCTGACCACAACTCGTACAAAATAGATCACAGTCCACTAAAATTTTACCAACAGGAGATATCGTCAAAATTGATAAAAACAAAACAAAATCATTTATTACTATTAGTCGTCGTGCGGTTCTTGAACAAGCAAGATCTGTCTCATTCAGTTCCGCAAATTTTAAATCTTTACTCAGTAATAAG
>DWPP01000789.1:0-10141 GCA_018251735.1 Eantis mithridates tamenund
AAATTTACTGAGAATACTTTTCTAATTAGTAGTAGTATTTAATTTTAGTAAGTCGTAAGTGTGTACATTAATTGTGCAATGATTGATTATTTTATTTGTAGTTTAGCTTGCTCTTAAAATGAAAGATGTTAGATATATTACATTTATTAATAGTGTATGTAAAAAGACTTTTGAAACGTTTGAATGAAGGGTTTAATTATTGTTCCCCGTTTAAGTATATATTATTATACTTCAATTCTTTTACCTAATCAAATTTCCTTTTATGTAAGTTTCCTTAGCTGCATCTATGAGAGACTTGGGGCCTTTTCGCCACTCAGTTCCTATTTGGATTGCCGGAGATTTGTCAGTGGCCTACTCAACGTCTTTAGCTACTATTATAATTCTTAAACAACAGAGAAAACTTTCGGAATATGTTTCAAGTAAAAATATGCACTATGAACTCTCTTCAATCAATTATACTTTAGAGTTACTGCAGGAAGCAATAAACCTGAAGTACAATCAATAAATGCAATAAGATCCTTTTTTTTATCTTACAGACAAATACAAAATTAGTCAATTTAAAATAATGTTAAATGATTATAACAACAGTAAACAAAGGTTGTACAGTAAGTGCCTCCATATTTACCCAATATACGGTATACAGATATTAGGATAATGAATATTATTATATTATTGTAAGCTAGCGCCGGTAGACGAAATTCGGAGTAGTTAATGTTTACTTAGAGAAGGTGTACAGAAAGCAATTATACTTTATGAGGATATATATATAAAAAAAATTATATACACTGCATTTATTTGATATGACGTATAATATATTGACATATTATAATTGTCGCGGTATAGCTTAGAATTTTTATCAACTTATGTAATTATTTATTTATGCAGTAATATTTTTATTGATGAATGTATGTTTGTAATATCTATTTATAATACTTTAAATTACTAAATGTAAGATTGAATAAATTACACTTGCGCTATGTTAATACTTACAAAATGAATTAAAACTGATTCTGACTGTTTTTATATTATAATTTATTATTTATTTATATTTTATTAAATTTCAGTAAACTAAATGATGTAATTAATGATGTAATTAATGTATACTTAATTCTTACCATGGCATATATAAGTGGGGGTGTTAGGTTTTATTTTCGTTACGGAATTTCTTGATTCGGTCGCAGCGCTCTAAGCCCGCAATAAAAGTTATACAATAGCTTCACATGTAATGTTTTGTTTATTAGCATCTTTTAATTATGGTCGAATTTCAACCACCGTGAACCACTAGTACTATAATTATTCTTTTTATTAGTTGTTTTATTTTCCTGTAGGCTGTGTTCGGCAACAGAACTACTGATAGACCATAAGTTATACCTTATACGAAAAATCATATATTACTTCAAAACATATGTACATCCAAATGTCACCATGTTCTCTCTATGAGTATCATGCGGAAATTCACTATTATCTGATCGTCGCAAGATTCGCAATGGTATTAGCAGAAGCTTTGTCTGCAGTAGGCTAAGACGGTTCCGCCTATGTGGGTATTTCTTAGGTGAAAGGTGAAGCTCACCACTGTTGAAAAGGATATAGAGATATATCCTTTGAGGCTTTCCTTGCATTTACTTTTTGTACAAATTATTCGAACGCGGTACATTGAAACGATTCATACATTAAGCACTGTTTTTAAACATTACATGTTTTATGTTCTTTGTGCCAAAATAGGAGGTTTTTGCTATAGATTACTATTACATCAAATTAGATTACATTCGTAAGTCTAAGAAAAGATTCACCAAACATCTCGTTAGAATATTTTTTTTGGCCAACTCAAGCAGCGGAATCTACTTTGAGGTAAACACAATATAATAGTAACCAACATGAGTCCGATATGATTACATAATCGTTGAAGATAGTTCTAGAGAAGATTAATGGATTCTTCAAATTATAATTTAAAAGAAATAACCCCAAGAAAAAAATTGTAAAATTGACTAGAATACTAAATATGATTACAACAATTAGAATGAAACTTGCAACAACTTTTGGCCTAACAATAAACCATTAAAGTGTTCAATATGTACAACGGCCATAAAGTGTTACATAAAGCAAAGTATCTGATAAAATAAAATGTTAATATTTTAATAAATTTCTGTAGCATGTTAAGTATATTACAAAATAAAATGTTAATATTTTAATAAATTTCTGTTGCATGTTCCATTGTTTAAGGTTTATAAAATATTTTCCAAGCGATGTATGAATACATACTAACTGGTATTAAAATGTATGCAGTGTACGTCCGACGATCGCTTGTCACTCAAAATACGGATGTACGCTTACTGGAAGTTATGGTCTTTTGTGATGTTCGACTTCATTTGATCGAGTCCTATTACAACCGACCAAGTAGTTGTGGCAAGCTTCTACATAGGTGAATTCCAAAACTGTACTTTTTAAGATCGTTGAAGTGTATTGTGATAATTAGAAAATGAAGTGCTCAATGTGCCCTCGCAATGAGCTGAATGGGGACGTATGAGGTAATCTGCATGCCTATCATTTCTCTAAAGAGATTGATGAATTTCTTCACCGCGGGGCACGTGATAGCAAATTATTAGTAGGTACCTACTAGTGACAAAAATGCGCATAACTTGTGTAAGGTTGGAAACTAGATTAATTTCAGCTTTCGGAAACTAAATGTCTATAACGGTATTTATAACCACTACTTTTAGGAAATGTTGAATATATCGAGAATATAAACTTATAGTTTACTAATTTTACGACTGTTGTCTAAACCTTTTAAACATCTTTAAGGGAAGATCCGTACATGATACTGTAAAACTTCTAGTAAAATATTTTTGCTACAAATTTCAGTGTTATTGTGTTCTCGCCTTTTATATTGGTTCTTCCAGTATTTCCTACATCAGCAAACCGCAGTATCTCCGCGCACCACTCGCCGAACCCAATCATCAAATATTTGCATTCCACTGAAAAAGTAATACGATTATTAATTTACTCCGATTCACCGCTTCGATCCCGTCCGACGAATGGTGGATGATTTATGATATTCTCTGTATGTAAAACAGGGAAATTTAGTTTGAGCAGTGAAATGGGGAATGCGAATACTGAATGTACAGAACTACCTGTACTCGCGACTCCGTTCGCTGGAAATTTTAAAAACAAGAAGTCCATTTGTCGTTAAAGTAAATTATCCCCTGACAAGTTTAATTAACCTGAAGATACATGCTTAATTGCTTACCAAAGGTAGAACTGCGATGAGTCTTTTATATCCCAACTCGAAATACTTTTTTTTCCCATTTACAACCCTTTTCGTCTTATTTGGGGATAATTTTCGGGAAAAACTATCTCACTAACGTATTTTTAAATTATTGCTTTCTTTACTTAGGTACTTACAAATTACAGTTCTCTATTTACCCGAGCAGAGCTAGGTCGCCCAGGCACTCATAGTTTAAATGTTAAAAGCTTATAATTAACACTACGCGGTTATGGCGGTGATTCCATTAATTGCCTATCAATTTTCAAAAATTGAATTTAATAGTATACCTATATAATTAACAACGTACTAACTTTGAAGCGGCTTTTACGTGGCTTCTGTATTCAGGTATAGTATTACCTTTAACCGAAAATCCATCAGGAATAAAAGCTTTAATTAAAGCGCTTTATGCTTTTAATTTTTTTATAATAGCCGGCTTAATAGTTGTCATGCTGGCTAGCCTTTGGAAGGTTTTATAGTTAGACTGTAAATGTGATGGATTTAGATTATGCCGCAATCATTGTCATATTGGCATACCATGAAGTATTCAGTGTCCAGCGGTCATATGTTCTATATTTCGAAGTGCTTTAGTTTTCATAATTATAGTTATTGTCCGATAAGTCAAATTTTGCCAAACATTTTATTTTATTTATTTTCTTCACAGAGATTTCCTTTTACAAATATTTTTTACACGAAATACAGGTTTCCTCACCAAAGTTTTTTTTTTAATAATATTAACGATAACACCTCACACAGCTCTTCTGAGGCACCGGACCGTATGAATCGCGCCAAATTATCCCCGCAGGGTACCTCGGACCGTTTAATGAATTTTTAATCTGTATTTGGTCTTGTGGTGTGACCATGATAATAACTGCGAAGGAAATAAAACTAATATTAATGGAATCATTTTTCAGGGTGACAGGTTCATAAGATAAAATTGTTAGTAATAAAAATCAGTAACCGATCAGTCATTCTCGGATTCGAATAGGCTTTGAAGCCAAGTCAGAGACACATAATATAGTTTTCCTTTCTTCTTGCTAACTGTAGGCCCTTAACATATTTCAAAAATACACACACTTCTTCACGCCAGGTCCCTTACAGGGTAATTAGTTACACGCAATTAATGTAATAATCTGTATTGGTTATTTAAAAAAATATTTTATTATTTTTTTTCACGAAATTCATTATTATTTTCTCTGAGAATGAAAGTAGTATAAATTATTTTATTACAGTGAACGAAATAGTCGCGCGAAAATTCGCTTAAAAGTTTTTGAAGGCGTGTAAAGTCCGTCTACATTTGGCCGTGGATTATGTCCTTAACTCTTTTACAGTTAATATGAGACCCGTACCTAGCAGTAGGAAAGGTATGGATTGTTGATGTTGATAATATTTTTGGGTGCTTGTAAACAATTGCACATCTAATATCTTGTTACCATTAAAAATTATCGTTTAATGTGCCCCACATAACCGGACGACATAAACGCCCGTCTCCGAGGTGTCGGCTCGTGTGAAACGCACTAAATTATTCCCGCGGGCTCTCGTGGACGGCGTAATGAATTTTTAATCGAATTACAGAAGCGGCCGGCGAGAGATTTTACAGATAAATCTCGATGTTATTGTAATATAATGGTACGATTCTTGTTTTTGACGGGTTACTTAGGGATACAGTTTAGGCTAGTTAATAGTTTGAGTTATATTTGCTACATTATCTAATGACTGTAGCGTGATTTCGCTCTTTTACGAGTCTCTTCAAGATTAGACGAGGTTTTTATTTTCATAAGGACAACTCGGGATTAGTGCCTTCTACCATGTGGTCGTCGAAAGAGTTTGTCCGACTCCAACTGAATTACAACCAGCATAGCACTCTCTTTGCTTTTTAATGTGTGATCGTGAGCTGAAACTAGGTTTTGACACATGATCACATATCACGCTGTGATCGTGGCTTGAATTTTATTCTATCATCGTTACTCAATGCAGATCGACGGAGGTTGAGCGATAGTGTAGGTCACGTTTTTTTTTAATCACTGATTTATTTTCTGACACGTAATCGCTTTAACCCCTGAACACGGAAGCGCATAAAATTTTGGCTTCCACCGAATACCAACCGCCCCCAAACTATTGTTTGCGATCTACATCGGCCGCGGGGCTTGCGCGCTTGTATAATATTAACAGTTTCGATTAAGACCCGGTTCATTGTAAACGATGTGAAACGACAGCTGTAAGGAGAATCAAGATGTTATTCTAACCGTAACCAATATTCAAACTTTAGTTATCTACCTCCATCTTAATCCTAGGTGAATACAAATCAGATTATTGCGTGGAAAATGTTTCAAATGTACCCTCAGGGGAATTGAAATTCCAAGTTCAGTTTGAACTATGATAATAAATACGGCCTTATTTATAATTTGCAAGGTATTTTAGAGTATCGTGTTAAGTTCTTTCTGGTTGTTGTTAATGTTTAAGTATTGCGTTATTTAACAAATTTATCAATAAATAAAAAATATCATATTAAATAATAATAAATAATAATAATTTATTAAATAATAATTAGAATTACAACATTTTGTTCTACATTGGCAGACATTGTTTTTTGCTGATCGACGACACTTTGTCCGATAGACAAAGATGCAGGATTCTGCAGTTCCCTGCCTTGGTGCTCAGGTTATCGGAGTACCCGGTCGACCTTAAATATTGATTTTAAGCTTTTAAGATTGTCAGTTTTTCAAACGATGTAGTTTGTCTACACTTACTCATTCTAATAATATTATACTGTCAGCTTACTTATTCTGAGCTATAAAAATATTTAATAATTCTATTCCATCATGCGACAATTAAATTGCTTATATTTCAGTATGGAAGCCATTGCAGTACTCTCTGGAGATACAATTATTTCCATATTAAGTCATGAGTAGCAACGACGTTGGATTCTGTTGTATCTGTCTTTAGGTTGCAGCGATCAATAAACCACAGGTAGCCTAGCCTGTTAGATTCTTAAGGCGCAGGACCGGACGGAGTGGCGCAAATTATGGGAGGCCTATGTCCAGCAGTGGACATCGAAAGCCTGATGGATGGATGGATGGAGCCTAGCCTGCACGCTCGTTTGCTGCAGTTAAAAAAAATCATTAAATTACCACGTCTCGTAATATACGAGGGATATAAGCCATTTGATTGAACGTCATTACGATTTTAATCCTCACCCCAATAAATCACATTCAAGTCCAATTGAATTTGATTGTAATTTAGTCTATTTACAGACTGTTTACAATTCAGTGGAATTGTCAATATAATCCGCTTAACCAAGGTTTAATACTGCATTAAATCAATAGTTATGTGATGTCCATCATTTCAATTTGAACTGCGAAAATTATTTTGTAATGAACAGAATATAATATTGTGATAATAAACTTCCATTTCCCACATTATAATTAATTTATTATCTTAAAGTTCCATCATCCATGTTGATAAATATGCATTAATTAATAATCAATAAACCATAATAATACATTATGACGAATTATCCTTGTCGGAACTAGAAATAAATAATGAGATTTGTGTTCGTTTGTTTAAACGCTCTAATCACTGTCACTTCTGATCTGATTTTAATTATTGTTTTTTATGTATTATGAGAAAGTCTTATAAATGTAGATATGGTCCATAAATATAAACTACATGTAAGTTATAACCGCGTTACTCTGATGAATAATATTATGATAAAAATAAGAAAATGAAAAATGTGTATATTTTAAGTCAACTTAAAAAAAGGACCGACATTTCAATTCGGCTATTTTTTTTTGTTCGATTCATTACATTTTATAGGCTTAACCAGCTTTGTTTTTTTTTTCACGATTTGAATGCTTGTGCTTCTCGTGTGGCCCAATTTAAAATCGATCCAGATCTGATCAGTGTTTTTTTAATTATCGCAGGTACATGATAAAAGTACGCCAGTTTTGCACTTCAAAGCATTTCAATTACAATAATCCCTATGATTGTGAAAGACAATGACAGACTGTCTTTCGAAGAAACCTTGGCTTAGGCCATAGGGTTCAAGTAAATTGTAAACGTAAAGCACAAGAAAAGATAGTATCAGTTTTTCATTAAACATTTTATACGATTATCTAAGAAATCTAAGTTCAATTGAAGTCGATTATTAAGAGATTCTCGTAGATTTAACGTTCATCTACAAGAGATTATCTATTTCTCTGTCCACTCAACAGAGATTTCGTTTAATAGTCGCGCAAACAAGACTTAATTTCTCATCCTTTGTTTAACATTCGCAATTTTTGCCCGAAAAGGTCTTCGCGAACTGAAAAAACAAGCTTTATTTACTGAAGCAAACTAATAAAGGGAAGGAAAAATGAATTGCGCGCACCGTTCAATTCTTTGACGATCTTCATCAACTGTTTTCTATTTACCTTAGCAGCCCTTAGAAATAAACAGGCGATTCGAGATAAAAGAACTCTTAACGGGTTAAACACTTCAAGATCACGGCAAACATCGTTTCAGACTTCAAAGCTGAAATGCGGTGAATAGAAAAGGAAGTAGTCAGTGGGAGAAAAAAAATGATTTTAATCTTGTTTAGTAAAGTCGACACGGCGTCGGCGTCGGCGAGACCAGAAGTCAGGTGGCGTTGGGAAGAAAACTCATTACTTCTTATTCACGAACCAGTAGAGATGTGCTGCGATGGTTGTATTCTTTATCGATAGTTGATTTTATTGGAAATAACAAATTTCGACTACAACCCCTCTTTGTGACTATATTATTGTGACGAAAAATACCGGGTGTTAACAATTGCTTTAGTACAAATCTACTTGATGCTCATCCCGACTTCAACTGAATTGGAATACGAAAGAAATTTAAATGACATTTCGCGCCATATAAATTAAATAGCGTTAAAAGTACCAGTAATTTCTAAGATGTAGCCGATGATCTTCAGTCACACAAAAACAAAATTTGACCAAACTGGCTGGTAGTTTGTTTTACATATTATATAGCTTTATAAATATCTCGCCAGTCGACAGCAATGCCGGCAGGCCGAATAAAGTCTTCTATGGGTGGTTCACCGCAGTGCACAAAAATGACCACCAGCAAAATAGTCATTGTGAGGGGAACTACATCTGCCAAAAGTGATTTCATGACATATAGCTGTATGAAGAACGAAACGATTGAGACGAATTGCCTTGTAATATGTATGAATGAATGGATTAACTGACTGATTTCTCTCGATACGTCGCCACCACTGGCGAAGTACTAGTAATAAATTTTAAAAAGTAACGCATCAGTATGCCACCGCCGTCTCGAAGCGAGCAGGACAAAGCAAGATATATTATGTTTGAGAGCAACACTGGCTCTGCTCTGTTTCTACTCAAAAACGAGTATCGACTTGGAGCTAGAAAAATCAGTCTCCATTCGACTTTCGCAGTAAATTTTACTTTAGTTGCAAGTGGTGGCAAGTCGCGTAGGCCAATTACTTACTTATAGTGGTTGAGTAAATTGATACGGCTTTCCTACAAAGTTTATTCGTTCTTTGATATTTTTTCACACTCCTTTCAATTTAAGCCTTATATAAATATACTTAATTATTATACCGTTTTCTTATATTGACAAGTGTTTTTATTTTATGACAAATCCAATATTTTCATATTTGCATATATTTAATTTATCGACGACCTCTACAGCGTAATGGTCGTCATAATGATCTAGTGTTCAAACGGTCTAGGTTCGATTACCAGCTGACCAAAAATTTGAATGACAAATTTGTACTGAAGTGGGACAGGGCGGTCTCGTCTTCTATTGGATATGAAGTAATACCCGTGCCCTACTTTGGGACAAAGAGTAGAATTTTTGCAAACATAAAGTGAATATAGACAGAACTAAAAAGTAATTATGATACAGTTTTTGTACCTGTATATTTGTGCGACTAAATGTTCTATATGGCTTATTTTTATATCTTCCACCACGAACAAAATTAACACACGAACAAAATTGAAGTGTCTGTGATTTCAAAATAACTATGTTACTTCAACTGCGCATAGCTTATTTTACTCGTTATTCAAACTGATACATTTTTATCTGTCTGTCTTTCTGTTTGTCCAAGCTAATCTCTAGAACGCTAAACCGATTTCGATAGAGTTTTCAATGGAAAATATAAGAAGCTATTGGCCACCACATATGTGCTATTATTTTGACTGGACTGGACAGTGGACAATCTAGAATAAAGTGGCAAAAACATACTAAGATAATATATGGACTACCACGCGAACGAAGTTGTGAAGCTAATTGTTAAATAAATGACTATGTTGAAGCTCTTGCTAAGTTTACTTCACAGGGTTCACTGCAAACGATTAAAATTCTTCTTTGGTGATAAGAAAATCACATTTTTCCCATAGTCCCAGCTCGGCTTTATACGAACTCAATAATCGCTAATGTTATTTTGCCTTAAATTGTTTACTCAAAGCAGTCTTTAGGGAGCTGGAACTGGAACTGCATACTGAATATGTTTATCACACTATTTACACATTTTATCTATATAGGTTAACCGAAGTTTTACACTATGATTTACACTATGAATTTATATACAGCTATTATATAAACATGCTCTCTGCCTACCCCGAAAGGGACTTGGCGTGAAGATATGTGCGTGTATTATATAAACATATAGAAATGGAATCCGTTTATGATCTCAAAATATTTTCAAAATTTATGAATATTGACTTATTGAACATAAAAATAAAATGTATACCACAAAAATAAAATGTATACTCGAAAACAAAAGCACAAGCTAAATATCATGAATTTGTGTTAAAAAAGTAGTTTTATTACTACAATATTAGCTTAAAAAAATTCGAAGATCTTCATACCATGATAACCACTATTAATGAAATG